>JAJOON010034619.1:0-21989 GCA_029582645.1 Solanum megistacrolobum | reverse complement strand
TGGCTTTGTATTTGCAACTACAAACCCTTTAGATTAAACCACAACCACTAGGTGAAATCACCATTAAAATACATCTAACCTATCAGCAAGCAAGACCCAACAAGAATATCAACCCATATTTGCTAAATCACACCCTAAGAATGGGGGTTTTTAGCCACAAATCAAGAAATAAGAAATTATACCTAACATGATAATGAAATCAACTGGGTATAAGAAATTAAACCTTGAATTAAACAAAGGAAGATGAATATAGAAGACCCACTTCCAACTTGGAGAAGAAGAACTCCTTTCTTCAAGACTCCACAAAACCCTCTCCAAACTTGAGAGAAAAAATATCAGCTAAAGTATGTTCTACAGTGAAAATAATAATAATAATTGTTCCACACTCATCTCTTAGGACTACATCTCTAAATAGTATTTATAGTTTTCACAGATTATGCTGCGGAGGATTGTTCAGCGACATTAGTCGAGATCGCCGATGAACTCGGCGATCCGCCCTTTGGTCAGCTCATCGCCTTCAGTGTCTTGCCTTTAGCATCCTGGCATTCTAGATCTTTAGGCGGTACAACACTGCTTTGCGGAACTTATCGGTGACTCGCCGACTGCTCCTTTCCTCACATTTTGATCCACTTCCTTCAATGCTTCGCGTACTGGAACGAAGGGCAGTTCATCTCGTTTCGGCAACTCGCCAAGTTAAACTCAGCGATCCGCAAGATTCCATTTCTTGTTATTTTCAGTCCTATTTACTCCGTTTTGCACCTAAGTGTCCATGTTTCCACTAAAACTTCAAATACATGAAACTTCAGCATTTTAATCAGGTATTGAGATAAAACAAGCATTCAAGGACACTATTTCCATTAAAATAAAGCCCTAAATGAGTCCAATTTGTGGACTCATCAACACCCCCAACTTAAACTTTTGCTTACCCTCAAGCAAACTCAAGTTCAGCCGTTCAAAATGGTGCCTCAAACAGTGGTACACAAGACTAAATCATGAGTGCACACAACAAGACTCAATTTACTTATGCAAGGATCTATTACGTACTCAAAGATTCAAATTGTGACACACCATCACCAAAGATTCTCATGCTTGCAATACTTGCTACTTGTGCAAGTTCAAGCTTAACAAAAGTATGTAAATGCCTTCTCGTAAAGAATGATTCCATATTCACGCACATATATGAATCAATTTAAGATCAGAAATCAGATACAACGCTCACACTCAAAAAGAGGATCACAATGCATGTTTTCACCCATAGGTTTGTCCTTATTTTCCAATTGACTTTCGATCCAGCTTACTCAAGATCAAAAAGGTCTTTCTAAGGCTTGTAATGGGGCAGAGACCGAATGTATGGTCATTTAGGCTCAGTGACTTTTATCTTCGTGAGATGTGATGTTCTCAAAATATCCTCTTCCCTTCCTTTCTCAATTCTTCTTCTAGTTCTCATAAGTCATCCTATTATTCGTTCTCCATGTATTATTTCGAAACCCAGTTTCTTTTGCGCTTTTATTCCACGACTTTCTTTTTCTTTCTTTTCTTTTCTCTTTCTTTTTCTCTTTTTTTTATATGGAGGGTTTCCATTTTGTTTTGCAATACAATAGAGGGATCTCAAGAGCATCTACTCACTCATTGCAGTCTCATCACGGTGTTCATCGCCGGTGGTATCTAGAGGGATCTCAAGAGCATCTACATCATTAGAATCCTTTAGTAATGAAGTGAAGTCAGTAGAATTCAGATAGTCTATGTCCTTCATCAAGTCTGCTACCTTGGCTTGCAAAGTCGTAACCTCGGAGGCCTCCCCCTGTCTACTCTTACAAGCTGTGACTCTAGTAGCCATATCATCAACAGAAGCCCGAAGGGGGGTCAGTGCAGCCAAAATAGTAGTCTCAATCATCCCTGGGATGGATCTCTCCAATCGAGTCTCCCTCTTGTCAGTTGAATAGGCTAGATTCCCCATTTTTAGGATCATCGCCTGAGTAATCTCGACTGGATCAGACGAGGTGGCGGTGCCCGGAACCTGTGAAGAACTGGACGGGGCAGAAGTACCTGAAAGCCCAGAAGCCGGAGTAGGTGGAGACGCCTCTACAGGTATCGAATCCATATCCACCTTCCGGGATTTGTCCATCGAAGTTGCCCTCCTCCTGCCAGCTTCCTCTCTAATATATTCGGCCTCAATGCGACGGATGTCAGTGGAAGAGGATGGGATAATATCAAGATCTCTAGAAGCATCCTGTGGCATTCCAGCAGGCCAGCACAGCTCTGTGATCAGTACATGAAAGGGCAAAGAGGACTGCTTCTTGTTGACTCTCATGGCCATCTCCTGCTTGATAATAAGGTCCAAGTTGAGCCGCATCTTTGATAGGATATACCCCAGACATGCTACTTTTGCTTGTCGGAGGATGGATTCGTTCTATGAAGGCATAAGTGAACTACTGATGAATCCAAAACCAATAACAGGTAGCTGTATTCAAATCCCTTTTCTCGATCTCGACTCCCGCCTCAATACACCTAAGAGTGGTATCAGAAATATGGGGGGCAAGCCAACCCTTTAGATCCTCCAGAGTTTGTGTCGTAGGCAGGCTGTCATATGAGAGTGAAGACCCTGGAGGCCTATCTAATACAACATTAATGTACTGCTCACTTCAGTTCACTTGTACACCTCGAACATTGACCGACTTAACCTGTCTAAAATCGCTGGCCTTCTTTTTACTCTTTGGCACTTGTTCACCATATATTGTGTACCCATGAAAGAGTATACGGACCTCGGTGTCTGGTGAAAATCTGGAACTGGTACCATTGTAATAACTCTGCTACACAGGGGTAGTTGCCTTCCAAACCCTCGGTAGATAGTAGTTTCTCCTCAAGGATGGTGCACAAACCATCTCCTTTCAACCTTGTTAAGGAGTCTAGGTGCAGGAACGTTTGGTGGCTTACATAGATTTTTTTGCTAGATTTCTGTGGAACTCTAAGGAAAAGGGTAGAAGCAAACATTGGATATCATGGTCTGATATTTGTAGGCCTAAGGAGGAAGGTGGGTTGGGATTTATATCTCTTTTTGATGTGTCCAAATAAATGTTTGCCAAGGTTTGGTTGCCTTTCAGAACAAAAAATTCAATGTGGACTATATACACATGGAACAAATATTGTAAGAGACATAGACCTCAATTGGTGGAATGAAATGGAAGTTCTTAGACTTTGAAGTTTATGTTAGAAATCAGGGATTCTATTGACCAACAAATTTGGTGGGAACCAAAATGTGGTCATTCAAGTGTATGGTTTGATAATTGGACACAATTGGGTGCTCTTTACTATTATTTACATGCTTTTCATTCTAACAATTTTGATTTTGATGAGGTAAATCAATTGTTGATTCAAGGACAATGGAATGAAAATCTCATACTCCAATTACCGCCAGAAGATGTCTGTAAACATGTCTAAAATGTAATGGGAGTATTAAAGGATACTGAAGAATGGACTCACCAAGATGGATGTGTAAGCTCTGGAAAATTTACGGTTGGAAGTGCTTGGGAGGTGTTGAGACAAGGAAATGATGAACAAGAAATTGCTAAGAAAATTTGGGTGAAAGGAGTTCCCTTCAATTTTTCTTCCTTTCTTTGGAGATTGTGGAAAAACACGAATATCCATTGGGGAGGTTCTTGTCAAGATTAAAGTGGTGGATGAAGTTAAGTGTTGCTGCTGTAATAGTTCAGAATATGAAACTTTTGACATATTTTTGTGACTTGCTCTATGGCTAAGAAGTTGTGCTTTTGCTACTATTGTTGATGTGCAGGGACCTTTTTTGCAGCTTAACGATACCATACATAAATGGTGGAGTAGGGACTGATGCTCGTCAAGGCTTAGACCTCTCTTCAAGGTTTTCCCGTCATTTATAACTTGGCAAAACTGGAAAAGGAGAAATATAATTTCTCATGGAGATATTATGTCATTTTATGGTATGGTTATAGAAGTCAACATAAATTTATATCATCTAGCTTATTTGAGCTATCCTTGGTTGCAAAACATTCCTATAGGGATAAATATAAGGTATACAAGTTAAATCTAGAATCCAATATGTGATTTGAAAATATCCACATGGAAAGTTCAATTAGATTTTAATTTAAACTATGTCCAGTCCTACTCACGTTTAGAGGTACAATTTTGTAGTTTCTGCTATATAGTCTAGTGCAATTTCCTGAGTTGCATATTTTACGATTTGACAGAACTTTCAATTCGGTATATACTTTAAGGGATTATTATTTCTGTCAATGACTGAACATTTTCTTTATTTCGAATATCAATAGTATGCTACTGTTCTTTAAGAAATAAAGAAGTCAATATAACATTATGGCAGCAAGGAAAATACCTAAACATGTTTAGAACTATATAAACACATAGCTATTAGCAAAACGAGAAAAATCCAAAAATATATGCTATGCATGAATAAGATCAATTATGACGTCATATATTTTTCTTGATAACCGAGAAATCTTCGAGGATCAATGCCATAAAACTATGTGAATAATGGTCTCGTCTCTCTAGCCTTCTCCATTTAAATTCAATCCAAATCTGGGACGCTTATTCTACAACTTGAAGAAGAAGACAAAATTATCTCTAGTTATGTTTTACTTGAATGTCTTGATCCGATCTTTTTCCGGCCGGTGTTTTTGTTGTATCACTAGTCACTCCCGTAGAAAAAGGAGAAACTAGGCTTTCAACATAGATATCTACGAGTGACCATTTAACAACATTATATTCATGGGTGTAATTGAGTCCTTGCTTAAATTGTATATCATGAAAGTTGATTTAAAACCAACCACAATTTTACCTTTATTTGTTACTAGTCATGGACACGTTCGCTGCACGTGTGAGCCATGTTAAGTTGTATCATTCTCTCTTGAGAGACATTTGCACACCAATCTTGTCATGAATGCGTGCATTACTACAAGTCTAATTGTCAGAAATTTCACACTGTCTAACAAATGATTAAATTAATTAATATTGGATTTCTGTTTCCTTTGAAGACTATTACTTCCTGAAATCAGTTCATTGTATTTGTTAATACATTAGTTTTAAATCTTTAGGTGAACTACAACTAACTCTGCCAAGATTAGGTGATGTTACCATAACAAGATATAAGTTCTTACTAATACTCAAGACACTATTGAACTGCAAGTGGAATGAGTAAATACAAAAAGTCAGAAAATGAGAAAGAAATAATGGTGCCCTGGGCCTATAAAGCAATTCCCATATACTCACATACGCATTCAAACGACTTGTTAAAGGAAGTTCACACAGCCTAGTCGCTTGACTACATCAAGAATTACTTATAATCACACAAAAAAAACACTTTTGAGTAAAGAAATAAATAGTTCTCTGAGAATTTCCAATTGATGTATATTTTCATTTACGGATCATTTATCAAGCCACTAATTAATAACCTCACATCTTTCCGCCATCACCATAAAATTATCTAACAAGGAGAAAGAACAAAGTTACAAACAAAAAGGAGTATATATGAAGTCTAGACTACATGTAACATGTATCAAACACTGGCCTTCTTTAAGACTACTGGTCATGTTCTAAACATAGGCAAAGTTTTAATGAAAAGTTGATACTGCATAAACTCCAATATATGTTTACCATCACAGGTTGTGCATCCCATTCTGGATAAAACTTTCTACTTGAGCACTTTGCATACGTTCACTAAAATGACAAAACAACAATAGTGCACAGATGATGACATAACAGAGAATAATTTGCGGTATCATTGCCCAAGAAACTATCATATCTGTGATAAACTTCACAAATTAAAATAAACTCCTCAACAAATTAAAAAAGAGAACTTTAACTTTAAATCCTTTTTTTCACGTTCTGCTCCATGCGACAAAATAATATCTATCAATGATAGGAAAAGCAGAGTAGCAAAATTAATATTTAACTAATACTATAGTTGGAGATGTTAATGAACAGGGTCATGATCACAATGGAGGGGCGAATGAGGAAAATGTTGATGAAGATGTAGGCGGTAATTCACAAAATGTTGATCTAGATGGAGATGCTAATGAAAATGATCATGCTCAAAATGGAGGCTCTAACAAACAAGGTCCTAATAATGAAGATCGTGGAGTTGATAATGAACAGAATGATGATAGAGACAGAGGGACGCCAATGAACTGAAAGAACATGTGGATCTTACTATGGAATAACTATCAAGGCAAAGCATCCAATAAAGATGCAAATCAATTGCCTAATGAAGCTCAATTTCAACTTTAATATGATGAAATAACAAAAATTGCAACTATTTCTACCAGTCTAATATTGGTTTACTATTTATGCTATCTAAAAATCTAGAAACCACAATGCATTTTCAATCAAGTCAATATATGTATCAGCTTCAACTGATACAAAATTCAGTTAGTTGAAACTATTACAAAGTACCAGATAAAGTTTCAGAAAACTAAAATGAGCTTGCTTGACTTTCCAACATGTAGAAACATACAACAATGGTTTCAGCCAGTAACAAAGTGATAGTGTCTTATCATATAACCACAGCAGTACATGGATCCAACTTGTTAAAAACAACAAATAGATGAAACGAAATAAGCTACATAAAGACATACACAGTAAACAAGGAAAACAGAGCAACTTTTAATAAATAAGGAGGATAATTTTTTTTACCTAGCTATGATCGATGTATTTGATTAAGGCACAGAAAAGAGAAGCAGATTAATGGGACAATAACATGTTGGAGACATTTATAAAGATTAGTGAAGTATCTAAAAAGGTTTTGGAATAGTTGATAACTAAAGCAATGAAAGTTGAGCGTTGGAAAAAAGGGGTTGTTCAAGTGATCGAGGGAGGTTGAACAGAAACTATACGTTTCTGGAGAATTAAATTAGGGCTGAGATTATCAACAAATTAAATTATTAATAAATTAATATTTCATTAATACTGTATGGGCAAAACAGTATATCAACTTTGGGGTTAAGCTCTTCCCACTTATAGTAATATATGACGATATGATGTAAAATGGAAAAGCATACAGATACAGATAATCAAAATACCTGATGGTAAACATTTTTGTCCAAGTTTCTTTAATCTCATATTCCTTCATAATCCAAATAGATAAATTTTTTCCCTCATTATTAATATAGAGGGGAAGATCACTTCCCAACACTCTCAGTCTCAAAACATTATCTCTTTCTCTATATGATGGTGGCTCTACCTTTTCCCATTTCTCATTGACCAAATCAAGAGAAATTATGTAATATTCCATACGATGGTCATTACCAACCCAATAAAGCTTCCCATTGACAACCCGACTCAAACAAAAGAAATTGAGCACTTCATTATGAAAATAATAGATGGTTCTCAACGAATCACTCTTTAGACTATATATTTCGACCTCATGGAGAGGATAGGAAGTGAATCTCACTACATTATAATCGTCATGCTATTCATCATATCCAAAACCATACGTGTAACTGCTAAAAACTTCTCTCAAATTATAAGTTCTTTAATTAGGAAATTTCTTATACTTTTTAATGGAGGGATTCCACAGAAACATATCATTTGGCAGTTCGACAACACAAATTAATCCATTAGCAGAACCCATAATTTGTAAAGGCTTTTGATGGTCTTTCATGGGATAATTCAGGTGCCTCAATCACATCAGACTCATAAAGTAAAGAACTAAGAGACCTCTCCTTAATATTGTGCTTTGAATAACTTAACATGAACATATGGTGAGTGTTGTCCTTATTATTGCCTGATAAGACAAGATGGAACTTGATAAACTCGGAGATAGAGATTAAATCAAGCCAAGATTTTGAAACAGACCTGAATTTCAAGAAGGATTTCACCGAAAGCCTTAAGAGGATTTCAATGACGAGTTCTGCTGGCAGAATAGGAATCGTCAACATTGATTCTTTCATTGAATTTGATACAAATTGAGACTAGTTAAAGAATTCGCTTCCGCAATTATTTTTTTTAGTTAGGCGACTATTTATTTGAAATTGTGGGTTACAAATATTTATTGAGAAGAGTTACTGCGATTGTGGTATTGTAAAAGTAACAACAATCTTTTTTTTATATTTATTTTGAGAGTCCCTTACAATATTGAAAAATCTAATATTCATTTATTTATTTCTCTGTAATTTATAGTTTAATATTTTCTATTTGTTTACTAGTTACTTTGTTTCCTTTTCTCTAATAGACTACCACTTCTTCTTCTTCTTCTTCTAAATTCAATAAACTAAAATAAAAATGATGATTAAAGAAAATACATACTATAGTTTCTAGGGCTAACGTGGTAAAATCACAACCCTTCGATAAATCATCCAAATGTTCATAACCCTTGGATAAAGTCACAACTTATCCAAACGGTCACAACATCCAAAAAATGCACGATCTTTAAGAAAAGTCACATCATTTTCCATTCACGCTTACTTGATTCAACCAAAAGAGTTGATACAATGGGAAATCCCTTTCAACTTGAATACAGTGACCTCCCTGTTCATTATTGCATCCGTTGTTGAGCCTGTAAAACTCGAGTTGCATTCGTCGAAGATAATATTAGACTTATATGTATTCTCACCCTCTCTACTTCATTCTTTCCAGAAAACTAGTTATATTCTGAGTTCTGTATACTTAATTTTTATGTCTTGTACATCTTGCAGGAGCCAAACATTCAGGAAGGTCTTTTTATTGATGCGTAAGTCTCATATATGTTTGGAATTGAGTTTTACAGATGATTTCTTGTGATTTTGTGTGGTATGTGTATGGAAATGCCGGTTTAATGTTCATGCACCACATGACAAAATATATCATCAAGTTGTAGGTGACAGTATCCTAGTCGATGCTTATTCTGTCCAATGTGGAGTGCTACTCGGGATGAAAATTGTAAGAAAATAATATTTGATGTTTATGAACAAGATGATTTTTGTTCTTTTTTTTTAAATATAGTCTGTGATTTCTCCAAATTGTAGCCCTCAAATAGAACAGACAATATAAAGTAGGAAGATTTTTTATGAAATTGTAAGGTTCTAATTTACGAATTTGTAAATTGAGACTTGTATGACTTTTAAGGTGTTGATATAAATGAGTATATTGTTTTAGGGATATGCTGATTTACTGGAATGATGTAACGTTGCTTCAGCATTACAAGCAACAAGTTGGAGGTGCGAATGAACAAAATGCTGATCAAGATTGGGGCATTAATGAACAAGGTATAGGCGCTAATGATCATGATCGAGATGCTAATGAACAAGATGGAGGCGCTAATGATCAAAATTTAGGCGCTAATGAGAAAAATGTTGATCAAGATGAGGCCGTTAATGAACAAGGTGTAGGTGCTAATGATCATGATAGAGGTGCTAATCAACAAGATGGAGGTGCTAATGATCAACATTTATGTGCTAATGAGTTAAATGTTGTTCAAGATGAGGATGCTAATAAACAGAATGATGATGAAGATGGAGTCGCGCCAATGAAATGAATGAAGATATAGATCAACTGGGTGATGGAATAGATAATATGAACCAACAAAAGATGAAAATGCAGACATTGATCGACTTTGTTACTTCTCTCTCTCGTTTGAATGATTTTAGGATATGTTTTCTTTTCTATGAAACTATTTCATGATATAATATGCTTTTTTAAATACTTGACTTATAGAAGTGTAGTTAGTAATAGGTTCATATAGAATAACCACAATACTGCTAGATGAGCTCGTCACTAAAATCCTCTCAAGGCTTCTAGTGAAACCCCTCTTGAAATACAAGTCTATTTTAAAATCCTTCCTTGATTTTGAGAGTGGTGTAACACTCCCGACTTCGAGAAAGGGCTAAAAAGGACAAACAGGCAAGTCCACGAACCCAAAATGGACCATGGACCCTTCATGGCATCATAGATAGGCCGTTTAGCGGTCCACAGCCTGTTAAGGGAATCATGAACCACCATCCAGGACTGCCTGGGTAAGAGTCACATTGACGGCGCCTTAGAAGGCCTGTGGTGATTTGGACAGCCCGTCTTGGGGTCCACCCAACATTTTTTAAATTTTATGTCAACTACAAATGACCCTATCTCTCATCACAAAATTAATTAGGTGTCCCATGACCTATCAAAATAATGGTCTTTGAGTCCTCTTTCCAACGCAACAAAATTTTCGTAATTAAAGTTGTGTCCGTTTTAGTGAATCCATGTCGGGCAAGGCAACATCAAAACCCACTAGACGGGCCGTGGTGATTTAAATGGCCCGTGAAGCCCCTCTTTTAAGTCACCTCGTCAGTTTTAAGTCAGTTTCGTATTGGTCTTTCGCCCTATGTGTTTGGTACTAAAACTATGTCATTTCACTTCGTCTACGACTAATTAATTAGTCAGAAACTACCTAAGACAAATTAGTTTCCTATCAAGTCAGCTCCAAGCAGAAAAATGAGCAACTTCTCCAATTTTGAGGCCTACAGTTCTCTCCTCCAAGCGTCAACTTCAGATTTCTTGTAGGGATTTTCATCCACCAGGTACGTGGGTACTCAGTAAGGGTTTCATTCACCCTTATGTCCAAAAATTCAGACTCCTTTTTCGATTATTATGGTTTTATGAAACTAGGGTTCTTTCCCAACTTTGCATATTCTTTACAAAACTGATTCTTGTAATTACTACTCGATTCTATACTTATTTAAATGAGTTTTCATTAATTCTTATGGAGATTTGAAAGGAAAAGAACTTAGCCTAGAATTGAAGTATTTTCACATGAATTAGCTCATCTCCAGACCTTAGAAACAACTAAGAATAGAAAGAACTAACTTGGAAAGAACCAAATCGGAAAATTTTAAAGTTAAGCTTAATATGTGAGTTTTGGGTCAACTTCAAATGGCCATAACTTTCTATACACGATATGTTAGGTAGCCCATAAGATACCAAATTAAAGGTCTTAGAATCCTCTTTCCAACGCCACCGAGTTTGCTAATTTTCGAATTGGGATGAGAGAGATATGATCATTTGAAAATATGTCTGTCCCGTTAAGGAAAGTTACTCAGATTTAAGAGGGATATTTTGGTCTTTTCCTTAAACCATCAACTTAAAATGAATTTTGGTAATATTTATGGGTCTAAAATGATTTGGTTTAGTGTTACAAATCCTAAATTACGCTAGGGTTTTGAGAGAAGTTCAAGAAGAGGAGAAAAGTCAAGGCGTTCTTCAAGTTTTATTGCAAATCGAAGATTGTTTCGCCAAGGGTTTGATCCCTAAGAGGTATGTGAGTTCTCACAGTGTTGGATTCGTTCACCCACACACAAATCATGTTATTTTCAGCAAAGTTTCATTCTTGAAGTTGAAGAATTTGTGTTCTTGAATAGTTTCTTGAAGTATTGTTTCGTTCTTGAATTAGGATGGGTTTGATGTGTTCTGGAGATAATCGTTTGGAGTTTAAGAGTTGTTTTTGAGTAGATTCGTGTATACTTTTGTTGGGTATTCCAATCTAGGTGATTGGGGAATAAGCCATTTGATTCTAGGCGAATTAGGGTTAGAAAACAAGTAAGAAAATTTGTTAGGGTTTTCTGGGCAAAGGCAGGCGCGCCACCCCACCAATGCGATAGTAGAGGAGATCTGTAGGTTGGAGCCTGGCGCCCTGCGCCAGCCAGTGCACCCCAACTATTGCTCTGTAGTTCAAGGGTTGGCACCCTACACCACTCAGTGTGCCAGGGTCACCTGCCCCCACCATTTTTCTGTCTTTAGCCCGTCTAAGTCCTTCTAACGTATACCTTTACTTCCTATCAGTTCTAACTACTCCAAACTACTTCTAAACATCTAGAAATTCATTCATAACCTTGAATCCATAATTCAAATTCAATGTAGAGCTAAGAGTGAAGTCTTGAGAGTTCATCTGAGTCATTTTAATAAGTCTTTTACAATCGTTTTGAACTTGTTTTAAGACTTGAGCACTTGAGTTTGAGAAAGAGTAGAGTTGAGTTCATTTCTTTAAAATGATATATGGGAACTAAGTATTCCCAATAGTAAATGTTCACATTTAAGATGAAAGGAAACAGTGATGTCCAAAAGAGTTTTCACGAGTAGTTTTTAGTACCATCTCTTTTAAGAGAAATTTTTTTGAGTAATAATCTCAAACCATAGAAAGAGTTATGTATTTAACCATATGAGCTAGTTACATTTTGGGAGTAGTGTTGAGCATCGATATGGGGACAAGTTCAGATAACTCGAAGTCCTCATAAACCATGTAGCCAACGTGGGTAACAAGGGTCATACTTTTTAGATGATTCCTTAATGCTTTTAGCATAGACTACTAGATCCAATTAGTAGTAGGTCCTATACCCCGGAAAAGTATAGGACAGTTTTGGTAGCGTGGGCTAGACGTTGTACCATCACATAGCTCATAGTGATGGTTGTCGGTTAGAGAATCTCCCACAGAGTTATTTGTATTTTTGCATACAAAACTGAGTTATATTGTATTTTCTAATACATTGAGTTATTGTCTACTATTTAAAAGCTTTTCTTTATAATGCATCTTTATTACTGCTATATATTGAAATGAGTTAAGTATCCCTGAGTTGAGTTGAGATGAGGTAAGCTATTTCTTTATCTCCAGTTCAAGCTTATGTCATATTTTAGAATTCCCTCACATGTTCGTACATTACATGTACTGACGCCATCTGTCCTACATCTTTTATGATGCAGATACAAGTAACCAGGATAAACATCCACCTCTTTGTTGATCCAGTTGAGCTCTAGACTTATTTGGTGAGCCTCCTTGTTTCAGGAGGATCCCTCAGTTATTTTTGTTATGTTATTTCAGTTTTGTTAGGATGATCGGGCATCTTGTCTCGACATCCCTCATAGTATTAGAGGCTTCATAGATAGATAAACAGTATTTCTAGAGTCTTTTCATTTTCAGTTGTTTTGTTGAGACTTGAGTTGCCTTTTTGGCTAGTTGAATGTTTATTTCTAAAACATTCTGAGTGTATCTTTTGAGACAGTTGAGTAAATTTTATCTTTTAAGTTATCTTATTTATGAGTAAGTCTTCCGCTAAGAGTTAACTCATGCCAAGGGTTCGCTTGGGGCCAACAATGGTTCTCAAGTGCCAGTCGTGTCCAGGGTGTAGGCTCGGGACGTGACAAGAATTTAGCTCAGGATGTTAGCATTTAGTTTTAAAAAGAACTTGGTAAATTTTCTATCCATAGTTTTTCTCAGAAGTTGTTTTCAGACGAGTTTAGTTCTGTCTCATGAATTTAGGACACAGTCTAAAATGAGCTACTACTGTTCAGTTTGGGAGTAGTGTTTAGCACCGAGTTGGACTAAGGTTTAGAGTACCCTCAAGTCTAAGAACTACGTGCCATCGTAGGTCTATATGTCCCCACTGTTACGCATCAATTTTAATAATCATGCCACAGTCATGCCTTTATACCTTGACAAGGTATATTGGGTCCTCTTGATTGGGTGTATACATCAGGCTCTGCTTTTAGCCAACAAGTGAAAGTTGAGCATTAGGAACTGGGAGGTTTATCCCAAGACATTGGTATTCCTACTTGGAAGTGGGAAGATTTGAATATGGACTTCATAGTAGGGTTGCCTCGTACTCCGCGACAATATGATTCAATTTGGGTTATAGTAGACCGAATGATAAAATCGGTCTATTTTATTCTCGTCAAAGTTTCTTATTTGGCGGAAGATTATGCTAAGTTATATTTGAGGAAAATGGTAAGGTTACATGGAGTGCCTTTGTATTATCTTCGATCAAGGTACTAAATTCACTACTCAGTTTTGGAAATCTTTCCAAAAAGGTCTAGGTACTCATGTTAAGCTTAGCACGACCTTTCATCCCCTAACCGATGGGCAAATGGAGCGTACTATCCAAACTTTAGAGGATATGTTGAGAGCTTGTGTGATTGATTTCAAGGTTAATTGGGATGATCACTTGCCTTTGGTTGAGTTTACCTATAATAATAGTTATCACTGGTACAGATCCATTGGAGGCTCTCTATGGTAGGAGGTGTAGATCTCCTATAGGTTGGTTTAAGGTGGGTGAAGTTGCCTTGATAGGACCCGAGTTAGTTCATGAGGCTATAGAGAAAGTCTGACTTATTAGAAAAAGGTTAAGAAAAACCCAAAGTCGACAAAAGTCATATGCCGATGTTAGAAGAAGAGATCTTGAGTTTGAGATTCAGGATTGGGTTTACTTGAAAATTTCGCCCATGAAGGGTGTTATGAGGTTTCGTAAGAAAGGGAAGCTTATTCCCGTTTTGTAGGCCCATATCATATTTTGAGACGTGTTAGTAAGGTTGCTTATGAATTAGATTTGCCTAATGAGTTGGCATCGGTGCATCCGGTTTTCCATGCCTCTATGTTAAATAAATGTGTTGGAGATCCGACATCTATAGTTCCCTTATAAGGTTTGGGAGTTAAGGAAAATATTTCTTATGAAGAACTTCCTGTTGAGATTTCAAACCAGCAAGTCTAGAAATTGAGAAACGAGGAAGTTGCTTCCGTAAAAGTGTTATGGAGGAATCATTGAGTTGAGGGTGCTACTCGGGAGGCCGAGGCCGATATGATGTCCCGATATCCACAAGTTTTTCCTTCTACTCCTACTCTAGCTTGAGGTAATTAATTCCTCATGGTTTGCTCTTTGTTGTGATGTCATGTGTGTTTTAGATATTCCCACGATTTGCCTTTTTAGCATGTTCATGAAAAACTTGTGTTTTGAAAGAAAATGAGTTTACATGATTGATTTTCCTCATGTTATTGTACATTGAGTATGACATGCCTATGGACTTCATGAGATGATATGTTGAACATGTTTGGCTGCCGTAGTTTTGGCTTTGAAAATATGGCGTAATTATCTTTATGGTGTTCATGTAGATGTGTTCACCAATCATAAGAGCGTTCAGTATGTGTTTAGTCAGAAGGAGCTTAATCTCCGACAAAGAAGGTGGTTAGAGTTACTCAAAGATTATGATATGAATATTCTTTATCACCCAGGTAAGGCAAATGTTGTTGCTGATGCTTTGAGTAGATTGTCTAATGGTAGTACTGCTCATTTTGAGGATGACAAGAAAGTGTTAGCAAAATATGTGCATAGACTTGCACGATTAGAGGTTCGTTTAATGGATTCCAATGAAGGAGGAGTGGTGGTGATGAATGGGGATGAATCATCATTATTGACTGAAGTAAAAGAGAAACAAGACCAAGATCCTATTTTTCTTGAATTGAAGGCAAATGTTCATAAGCAAAAAGTAATGGCTTTTGAACAAGGGGGAGATGGTGTATTAAGGTATCAAGGTAGGTTATGTGTGCCAGGGGTGGATGAACTTCAAGAGAGGATCATGGAGGAAGCTCATAGCTCCAGATATTCTATCCATCTGGGTTCCACAAAGATGTATCGTGATTTGAGAGAGGTTTATTGGTGTAGTATGAATAAAGGCATTACATAATTTGTTGCTTAGTGTCCGAATTGCCAACAAGTTAAAGTAGAACACCAGAGGCCTGGTGGTATAGCTCAGAATATAGAGATTCCAGAATGGAAGTGGGAGATGATTAATATGGACTTTATTACAAGTTTTTCATGGTCTCGCAAGCAACATGATTCCATTTGGGTAATTGTAGATCGAATGACTAAATCAACCCACTTTTTGCCGGTAAAGACTACCCAATCTGCAGAGGATTATGCCAAATTATATCTTCAAGAGGTAGTTAGACTTCATGGAGTTCTAGTTTCGATTATATCAAATAGAGGTGCACAATTTGGAACTTATTCCAGAAAGGTTTGGGTTCGAAAGTGAATTTGAATACTGATTTTCATCCTCAGATTGATGGTCAAGTAAAGCGCACTATTTAGACTTTAGAAGATATGTTGAGGGCTTGTGTGATTGATTTCTAGGGTTATTTTGATGATCCCCTACCTCTCATAGAGTTTGCTTACAATAATAGTTCCATTCTAGCATCCAGATGGCTCCTTATGAAGCTCTTTATGAGATAAGATGCAGATCTCCTATTGGATGGTTTGAGGTTTGTGAAGCTGGGTTGAAGAAGTGTATGGGTGATCCTTCACTTATCATACCTACAGAAGACATTGGTATTAAGGATAGCTTATCTTATGAGGAGATTCCTGTTCAAATTCTAGATCTCCAGATTCGCAAGTTGAGGACCAAATAAATAGAATCAGTCAAAGTCCTGTGGAGAAATCAATTTGTT
Source organism: Solanum megistacrolobum (assembly GCA_029582645.1). NCBI lineage: Eukaryota > Viridiplantae > Streptophyta > Magnoliopsida > Solanales > Solanaceae > Solanum > Solanum megistacrolobum. Next base: position 5,788 of record JAJOON010034619.1, on the reverse strand, counting down.
GAGGAAGCTACTTGGGAAGCTGAGGAGGAAATGAAGAAGAGATACCCACATCTCTTTGAGTCCAGAGAAATTCCAAATTAAGGTACTAATCATTTTCTTTGCATTTGTTTCAAGTTGGCTTGTTGTATTTATATTTTGCTTGTTAGGTTTTTGAGCTGGATGTTAGATGTTACACCCTTAGCCTACTAAGAGTAATCTCATTCGAGGATGAATTTTTCCAAGTGGGAGATATTGTAACACCCCGCTTTTTGAAAGAACTGGAATTAGGAAGAAACCGTTTTTGGAAATAATTAAATTTGGAAATTTTGGCAAAGTTAAGCTAAGTATGAGTTTTGGGTTAACTTCAAATGACCATACCTCCTAGAACAGGATGAGTTAGGTGTGCTACAAGATACCGTGGGAAATATATTTGAATTATTTTTCCAACTCCACTGAGTTTGCTCAATTTTGAGTTCGTATAAGGGATATATGCCTATTTGAAGTCGGTCTGTCTAGATAAGAAAAGTCAAAACCTGATTTTTGGAGGGTACTATGGTCTTTTTTTCATACCCAATTAATTTATTTCATTTTTAGAAGTTTAATTGGGGTCTAAACTGAGTTAGTTCAGTTTCTACATTTACCAAATCACTCTAGGGTTGTTGGAGAAAGAGCTCAAGAGGATAAAGGAGAAGAAAAGTTCAAAATTCGTCAAGTTCTTGCGATTTTGGCTGCGGATTTCGCCAAGGATTCAATCCTACGAGGTATGTGAGCTCACATAGCGTTGGGTTTTTTCACCCACGCTCCAAAAATGTTTATTTCAGCGTGAATTCGTCCTAAAAAGGTTTGAAGTTTGATGTTCTTGAATATGCTTTCGTTCTTGAATTGGGCTGAGATTTATGAGTTCTAGAGATTATTGCATCTATTGTTAGAGTTGCTTTGAGTTAGATTCTTGGGTGAATGTATTGGGTATATGAATCTAAAGAGAATTTGAGAGAAGAAACCGAATTAAATCGAATTAAGGTCAGGAAACGAGTTAAAAGATTGGCCAGGATTTACCTAGGGGGAAGCTGGTGCGGCGCGCCCCATCTGTGTCAGAGAGGCTGGGGCGGAGGGCCAGCAGTGCACAATTTTGAAGCCTCTGAAAGACAGGGGCTGGCGCCCCGCGTATAGTGCGCCCGGGACGTCTGCCCTCTCCCGTTTTTCATCATTTAGCCTGTCTGAGTCCTTCTAAAGTGTACTAGAACTTCCTATCGATTCTAACTACTCTAAATGAATTATAAATATCTAGAAATCATCCGTAAACACGAATCATAACCTTGAATCCATAAATTCAAATTCAAGAAAAGTTAAGAGCAGAGAGTTCTTAGAATTTTTCAAAAGTCTTTTACACTCATTCTAAACATGTTTTAAAGACTTAAGCATTGATTTGACTAACAGTAAGAGTAAAGTTCATTTCTTCAAAAGATTATACGGGAACTAAGAATTCCCAAGAGTTAGAATATTTTCACATTTAAACAAGAAAGGAAGCAACAATTTCCAAGAGAGCTTTTCCGCTAGTTTTTGAGTAATAACCTCAAAACCATCTAACGAGTTATGTTTTTAAACATATGAGCTGAGTATATTTTGGGAGTAGTATTGAGCATGGATATGGGGAAGAGTTCATAATAACTCAACTCTCCATAAACCATGTAGCCATCGTGGGTAGAAAGGGTCATACTTTTTAGATGATTCCTTAATGATTTTTAGCATAGACTAGTGGATCCACTTAGTTGAGGCATTCTATATCCCGGCAAGTTATAGGACAGTTCTGGCAGCGTGGGTGAGACGATGTATCATCACATAGCTCATAGTGATGGTTGTCGGTTAGAGAAACTCCCACAGAAGTATATTACCTTATTATATATTTACATTGAGTTGTTATTGTATTTTTTTTCAATACATTGAGTTTCTACCTATTGTTTAAATGCTTCATATAAACTGTATCTTTACTGTTGTTTATTTATGCATTGAGTTAAGTATCCATGAATTGAGTAAAGTTGAGGTAAGTGTTTCTTTCAGAATTTAGTTCAAGCTTATGTCATGTTTAGTTTCCCCTGGCATGCTTGTACATTCAATGTACTGATGCCATTTGGTTTGCATCATTTTATGATGCAGATATAGGTAATCAAGATCAACATCCAGAACCTCGTTGAACCATTCGAGCACTCAGAGTCAATTGGTGAGCCTCCTTGCTTTCCGGAGGATCCCTTTGGTTATGTTTTGTTTTATTGCTTTGTTTATTTTAGTTTTTAGGATGATCGGGGGTCTTGTCCCGACATCCCTCTTAGAATTTAGAGGCTACATAGACAGTTAGTTATTAGTTCTTTAGTGTTGGTATTTTCGTTATTTGATTTTAAAGACTTGAGTTGGCATTTTTGCTAAGTTGACTGTTATTTTCTAAAACATTCTTAGTTATCTATTCAGACAGTTTATTTAAGATTGTATTTAGGTACATTTTATGTTGAGTAAGTCTTCCGTTGAGAGTCTAGCCAGGCCAAGAGTTCGCTTGGGGCCAACAATGGTTCTCGAGTGTCAGTCCCGCCCAGGGTGTAGGCTCGGGGTGTGACAAGTTGCATACAAATTTTATGATATGATGGCATAATGTGTCTTAGCTTGGATATGATAGTTCCTCCTTGGTTGTGTGCATTTAGATGAAGTTACATGCATGATGTGCTGCTAGCTTTGAGTCATTTCCTTTAATAGGTGTCTAGAATTCCATTCAAGGATGAATGTTCCCAAGGGGGAGATAGTGTAACACCTCGGAATCTAGTAGTCTAAGTAAGAGGTTATGTGATAGGTCACAAGCCATGATTTGAGCATAGGCACCCTTCACAAAGGCCCACACGGATCGTGAAGGGCACCACGAGGCGTGGTGTTGCCCATGGTGGCTCAGAGTAGCTATCCAAAGAAGCCTCACCTCCCACGACCACTAAGACGGCTCGTGGTGGGGACCACAAGTCATTGCGATGTTCGTGTAAGGCTAGGCAGTGACCTAGTCAAGACTGCCTCCTCCCACGAGCTACTTGATGACTCGTTAAGGCCTTGACGGCTTGTAGAGGTGGAAGTGTCGGGAAGATGAGTTTAAGTGTGGTAAGCAAAGCCACTGGTCAAGGACCACGGTTGGCACCACAGCTTGTGAAGCCTAGTGTGAAGTATGCAGTCAACTGTAAGCTTAGGGGATTTTGGGTCTTTTTCGGTTTTAATTAAATTAAAGCTATGTCGTTTTACCCAAGCATAGGACCCCTATATAAGTTATTTTAAGCCCAAAACTTACCCATTCAAGTCATTCTTCTAAAAACCAAAAAGAAAACCAATGTTCTTCCTCTCAAAATATTCCTCTCTCTAGAACTTGAAGAAGAAGAAGGGTTGATGCTTGGGTCAAGGTCAGTCTCCATTCCTCAAGCATTTGTGGACTTTGATAGAAAGGTATGATAGCTTTTCATCCATGGAATCCTTGCATCCATGGAGCCCTAAGTTCTCCCAATTGAAAAGTAGAATTCCCCAAATTTGATTGAAGGTTTTTTTCTAAGTTGTGGGTCTTTGTGAATGTTGATTCAAATGAGTGGATCATGATTCAATATGCATGAATTAAGTGGATTCAATGCTTTTATGATGAATTCCCATGTACCTATGTCGTACCCATGTTTCTAAGTTGAAATTGATGTAAATGAGTTTTATGCCATGAAAGGAGAAATTATGGTTTTATATGTATTCTTATATGATTGATAAGATACATTAGAATTGCTTTGACATTGAAGCATATATGATGTTTTATGATATTAAGGGAATTGAGAGTGAATCCTATCCATTAATTGTGAATTGTTGATGTGATTTATTGTGGAAGGGAATTTCCCACATGATTTCTTTTATGTATATATGGAAGTGAAAGGCTTCTCACATTGAATGATTCTAGGTTGAAAGGATTGTTCACCTAAAATGAATTTAATTAAAAAAGGCTATAAAATTGATGAGGAAAAGAGGTGATTACCCTTGACCTACATATGAGAAGGATAAGGGGAGATTACCCATATTTCTTAAAGTAGGATTAGGGGCGATTACCCATATTCCTTAGAATAGAATAAGAGGCGACTACCCTTATTCCTTGAAGTTGAACAAGAGGCGACTACCCACGTTCCTATGATGTAAAAGACAAGAGGCAAGTGCCCATGTCACATGAATGTTTGACTAGAGGTGAATACGCATGATCATAAGTAAAGGGACTAGAGGTGATTACCCATGATCCCAAAGTAAGAAGGATAAGAGGCGACTACCCATGATCCTTAGTAGCAAGGAAAGACACGGGTACCCATGATCCTTAGTAGCAAGGAAAGACACGGGTACCCATGAGCCTTTATAGCTAGGAAAAGAGGTGAATCCCCATGTCTTTAAAAGTAAGCAAGAATAGTATGTAAAAGGTTAATGATGAATGATTAGCTTGTATTGTTGCTTGAGTTGCCTTCCATGATATGTAAGACTAGAGGCAGATTACCCAAGTCTTGACTAAGGATGAGTTGAGGTTACTTCAAGAAGTACTCCTCCTATGTTATGATGATCTAATATGTGCATTGATTATTCTTTATGACCTATATTGTCTAATGTTTATGTTTATGTTGTTTATGCAAGTTATCATATTTAGCGCATTCTTGTACTAACACATACTCTTACCTACATTTCTTGTCCACATGTAGGGTACGGCGATCTCGAATCTCATCCCCATGGCTAGGATCCATAGTAGAGGCAAGGTTGAAGATTGGTGAGTCCTCATATCATTAGAGGAGTTTGCCACTATTTCCTTATGTTCTTTTATTTTAGTTAAACTTATCAGTGATCAGTTAGATCTAGAAGTTGTATATATACACATATAGTGTAGCTGATGTATAGTCAATTGTGATGAATGAAAGAAATCTCTCTGTAAAATCTACATTACTATTATTATTATTATTATTATTATTATTATTATAAATTCACATTTTATATTAATTTTACAAATTTTGTTTTCTTATGATGCCAACTTATCCCTTAAAATTATTAAAATACCCTCAATTTTTACAGTTTATTTTAATTTTAATTTTGAAAACAGTAAAAAGTTAAAGTAATTGTAAAAATTTTAAAAGCGGTAAAAACTTCTCTTAAGTGAATTAATAATATTATTATGTTTATTTTTAAAAATAAATAATAAGAATATATTATTATAATAATTATTATTATGTATTATTTATAAAATACTTTAAAATATTACTATTAGTATTACAAATTCAGAATTTAATTTAATTTTGCACATTCTGTTTTTTTTTAATGATGCCAACTTATTCCTTAAAATTCTCAAATGTCTAACGTGGTGACTATTATTTTTTAAAATTTTAAAATTAATAAACTAACTAAATTTAAAAAAAAAAAATTTATTTAAATTTTGAAAAACAGTAAAAGCTAAAGTAACTGCCAAATTGTAATTTTTTTTAAAAAGCGGTAAAAACTGCTCTGTAGTGAATTAATAATTATTTTTATTATTTATTTTTAAAATAAATAATATGAATAATTTATTATTTAATTATATTACATGTAATTTATATGTGTGTGTGTATGTGTGTGGTAGGGGTGTGCATTCGGTTTTTTGGTTTGGTTTTACACTATTCGGTTTGGATTTTCGGTTTTTAGTTTTGTAAAAGTGTAACCCAATCCGATCCAAAATAAATTTGGTTTGGTTTGGTTTTCCTCTATTCGGTTCGGCTTTTTTCGGTTTGGTTATTCGGTTATGTCAATAATTAATAAC
>JAJOON010034618.1:0-29727 GCA_029582645.1 Solanum megistacrolobum | reverse complement strand
AAGGATGTATACTAAGAAGACTACACTAGTGAATTACAACCATTAATACATACTTTTGTATATTGACCGACAATGTTCACTCTCCTTTTTTATTTAAAATCACTTTTTAATTATTGTAGGATAAATTTGAGAGTGTTGACTTGAATGATCATCGTGACCATATATTTGGATGGACGAATGAGTTATGGAACAAATGGAGAGGCTACTTGCTTGCTACTTATGTGAAAAATAAGCCAATTGTTCAGGCTCTTAAGAATATTCCAAAGGGAGTAGAAAAGAAGGAGTGGGAGTGGGTAGTTAAGGAACATTTTTGTTCTGAAAGTTTTCAGGTATGCCTAGTGATCTAATAGTCTATATTTTCGAAGCATCCAGTTTGCAACTCAACGTGATATTTAGATGTGAAACTTATTTTTTAACTTGGTAAATTTTCTTAGATATTAAAGTTTTACATAACAATACAGGCGAGGAGCAATAGAAATGCAGAAAATCGAGCTAAGTTAAAGATGTATCATCATATTGGTAGCAAGCCTAATAGAGAGATTATTTATCAGCAGGTATTATCAAAAAATTACTTTCCTAAGGAAAATATTTAAGAAGTGCTATTTGACATGTTTTCACTTTGATGTAAAGGGCGGAAAACATGGCAATCCGCCAAATTTGGCAACTATTTTCTTCGAGACTCGTAAGAAAGATAACATGCTTGTTGAACCAGAAGTAATTGAAAAACATGTGTGTTTGGTAAATTCAATATGTAAATTACTTCAAATTATCATTGGATCTATTGAAATGTACTTGTATATATCTTGTAGGCTCAAATAGAAGAAATACTAAAAGTTGAGCCATGTATTTGGCTTTGGTGGTGGAGTAAAGGCAAAGGATATGATAGGTGGCACTTCTTCAAAGACTTAATTACTGTCTCAGCTACGTTCAACTCAAGAGGAAAATAAATCTTTGAATGAGAAAAACAAATCCTTCAATGATCGCTTGTCTACCTTAGAAGATGAGATGAAAGAAATAAGAAGGATGCAAGAATTCTTTGCTACTCAACAATCGCATAACCCGCATATGACATCAGCCGTATCAACTGAATGACCACTGACTTCTTTTGCTGATCAAGTAAGTAACAATTTACCAAATTCTATTTGCGGATAGTTGTTTAAGCAGTTAGTGTATGGCTGAACTCTTATCAAACTAATGAAGAGAGGAATGAACAAATAGCATATCCTTTTTGAAACTAGAAGACGATAGATCGATAATAGACATGGTTTCCATCAACTTTTCTATTATTATTGATATGTCTATTTAAAGTAATTCTTCACTTGTGATTATCTTCTCTTAGCTGGTGGTTGTTTGACTTATTTGTGTTATGATTCATGATACATATCAGGTTATTATTTTTTTGTTGGATTGATGATGGAAAACTGTATTGCTTTTTGGGGATCTGTCATGAACAAGATACTAAAACTTTTCCCTGTGAAGTGGAAAATTTGATGTTTCATCACAATGATGACCAGTTCCGTTTAGTAGATTCTAGTAAAGATGTTGATTTGGTTGATAAAACAGGGAAAAATGAACTTCTATATCCACTACAAGTACTTGAGAGATAAAATGATTAGCAAGTTTAAAGTGCTCAATTTACAGAACTAACTCTTCATAGTTATACATCCATGATTTTAATAGCAACACCAGTATAGGTTCAAGTCCAACAACAGTTGATTTCCCACTTGTAGGTCTGCAGATATGATTTGAATTTCAGGGAAAAGAAGCGTATTATACAGAGAGTTTTACTCCTGACAGCAATCTTCCAATCGACAACTTTTCTCTTCATAAAAGCTATTAGAAAATTAAGTGAAAATGGTACATAAAAACTAGCCTTTATGATATATTATCTCTGTGATGCCAATTTTTCAGGTGTTGCAATGTTTTCTATTTTATCCACTGCTGGTCATAGGGGAGGTAAGCCTGGATTGAGTGATCATACACTAATGCACTCATATCAGCAAGGTCATCTATGAAATTGTAATGATATGAGATGTCATAACTAATTTCTCTGATGGCTGGGTTCAATTCCCTGTGTTTCTTCTCATACAACTCACAAATTCCATCCATTGCTTGACTTATTTACTCGTAATCCATGAAAGTGCGAGTTGCTCAGTTTTGAGATGCCTGTGTGAGAACAATAGTGTGATTGTTTGCCATTTTACAAATGAATAAGGATTGAGCTTGTATTTGCTGAAATTTTGAAGCAGCGAATCAGAAACTCTGTTTAGGCAGCTGCAGCGGCGTCTTTGCCGATAATAGAATTGTTTAAAAGATTACAACCTTCTTAATCTGTGTTGTTTCCATTTTATACAAATACAATAGCATCCACACATCTTTTTCCTCTGTTTTTTTAGTTTTGTACAACTGTGTGCATATTTTTTTATTTTCTGCAGAACTATACATAGTGACTGTACTCTACAGCTTTCTGGGATTTCATGAAGCCTATAGTTGTCTGGGATTTAATGCATTTATAATGAATGTAATTTGTAGACATTTTATAAGACTTGGGATACACTATCAAAGTTTTCTTACTTTTTTTTTTTTTAGTTTAAAATTTTCAGCTTTATTGATATGAAAAGAGAACAATTACATCGTGCCTAATGCCCAAATTCAATTAACAAACTAAACAAGATAGGGCCTCCCTTACCATTATCCCAGTTTTGGTGTTACTCTTATGTATAGGATGTTTAATTTGTCACTGTTCACTATCCTTCTTCCTCTTGTATCCAACGTTTTGAGACTGTGAATATGCAATTACCATTCTCAATTACCCTGTTTGCTAGGTGATCTGCTAGCTAATTTCCTTCCCATAATATGTGCTGAAAAATAAGTTGCTTTCCTTCCAAGCATGTCCTTATTTCCTCCACTACATCTGATATGCTCCATGGTATCGCCCATTCCCCTGTAAGCACTTTTTTCAGTAGCATCAAATCTGTTTGGATGATAACTTTATTGAGATTTCTCTGTTTACAATGCTTGCTAGCTTCTAGTATCGTTTTTGCTTCCGACACTATGCTTGTTGCATTCTCAATAGTTACCTCTTCGGCATGTATGATATCCACTCTTTCATCCCTCAAGCAAAAAGCATAGGAACTTAATCCTGGGTTTCCTCTTGAAGCACCATCCGTATTATATTTAATCCATCCTTTTGGGGGACATTCCCATTTAACTTTCTTGGCCACCATTCCCGTGCAATATTCCTCCAACTCTTTGATCATTACTTCACATCTACCAGACACATTCATCCATGGTCTTCTTACTTTGATTAATCTATACATGCTTCTGGTTACATTGTGGATTATCTTTGATAATGATAGATCCTTCCCTTCATGTTTTTTCTTGTTTCTTCTTCTCCATAGCTCCATATAATAAAGCTTGTTAGTGCTCTAAAATATGGTCGCATATCAGTTTTGCATTGTGCTCCCCACCATTTCATGATGATTTCTCACAATGAAAGTCCTACTGCATTGACACCTGTAAAAGAAAAGAAGTATGACCAAGTCCTATTAGCACAATTTTTCTTACTCTAAAATACGGTCGCATATCAAAGTTTTCTTACTCAATTTTCCTTATATGTTCTTGCAGCTTGTTAATATTTTCGGATAACCCTTGGTGAATTTCGGTGTACTTTTGTGAAGATTGAAGCTACGAGTCAAGATGCAAGTATAGAAGATGCACAAGACTATTATTATTTTGCTCGAAATATTGTTAATTTGCTAACCATTTTTTTGTTAAACAAATATTCAAACTAACACCATGCGATGTTTACCTTGTTTTATATATTCATATCAGCCTTTTGTATGGAGATTTACCGTAGAAATCTTATATTTATTGATGAAATCTATATTATTTTTGTGAAATGAAGCTCCAGAAGTACTAATGGTTAGTTAGAGACCAAAATTTTTGCCCGTCTCTAAAAGTTCATCTAAGACGAGATAGTTTCTTGTCTCTAAATTTCATCTAGCATGAGACAACGTCTTGTCCCTAAAAGATCATCTAGGACGAGGTGTTGCTAGTCGCGAAAACAATCTAAGACGACGTGATCTAGGACAAGATAGTTGCTCGTCCCTAAAGAGTAATCTAGGGCAAGTTCGTTGCCAGTCCCTAAAGGGATTAACGACAAGAAAATGACTAGTTTTCAAAGAAGAAAATCCTCTATTTGGGACGAGATATACAGTCTTCAAAAGTATTTTGGCGACTAGCATTAATCCCGTCTCTAAACTCATTTAGCGACCAGTGAAAGGAACTCGTCCCAATTAACCTTTAGCGAAGAAGCATTCTAGGACGGGTGGCGACCAACATTTTCCCGTCTCAATAGACTATTTGGGACCAGATTTGAACATTTTAGGACCATATTTCCCTTCCTTAGAGGCTGTTTTTCTTGTAGTGCCAAAAACCACTAAACCTAGGAAACTCTAAGATCTAAACCTTATAAAGCACTAAATCGTATATGCTAAACCCTAAAAACACATTAAAACCCTAAGCCTTAACCCCTAAAGCTATAAAACCATAAAAAAACCATAACCTAAAAAACCCAAATACCTAAACCCTAAAAACCTAGATAAAACCCTAAACCTAAATCCCAAAACCTTAAAAAACCATAAGCCCTAAACCCTAAACCCTAACCTAAAACTCTAAACCCTAAACACTAAACCTTCAGAAACCCTAAAATAAACCCTAAAAACCATTTAAAACCCCTAAGAATCCCTAAGCTCTAACCCTAAATCCTAAAAATCCATAAACCCTAAACCTAAAAAACTCCCAAAAAAAACCCAAGTCCTAAACCCTAAAAACCCTAAGAAACACTTAACCCTTAAAAAACCTAAAAACACAAAAACACATAAACTTGAAAAACTCTAAACCCTATAAAGCCCTAAATTGTATATGCTAAACATCATGGCACGACGTGGTGATGCATTCAAGCGTCATTCTTTGGGTTGACTAAGGTACCACTAGGAAGAACGCCTTTCGGTCTTGGATTTAGTGAGCTGAGATTTGACCGATTTGAGTCTCAATTTGCTTTATGGAGACCGAGTATGAGGTCACCGTTTGATTTAAAGAAGAGACATCATCCTTCATCTCCTTGAGTACTTTATCTAATCATTCAATCTTGTGTAGGATACTGGTTAGCAAATACTTAATGCGAAAGTTTTCGGGGTTAGCCTTTCGTTCCTTCGGCTTTCGACATTCAAAGGAGGTACATAACAATCTTCGTCACTATCTATATATCTCCAAATTTCACCCCAATCACGCCAATCTTGATCCCTATCTCTCCAACTATCATCGCGATCTCAATTCCAACCATGATTCCCTCATGACCTTGGAGAGCTTGGACAAGAACCCCCTATTTGGTTAAACAAGAATTGTACCTCTTCGTTTTACATGGCTTTAAATTGTGCATCATTGGGACTCACACCACTATTAGCACCAACCGCGATCATATCCTTATAACAACCTCCCATGAAATATTTTGTCAATAAGTCCATTTGGGTCATTATCTTGGCCATGTTTTCGTCATGTTCTTGATTCTTTTCCAATTGTTCTTTTGCCAGCCCAATATTCAACGAAGACACTTGATTTTCCCTTGTGTACCATGCACGATTAATTTTGGTCATCTCATCAAGCAAAGATAATGCTATGTCAAGTGGTTGTCTCATGATTTCACCCCGAATGAGTTGCTCGACAACACCGTTGTTGACGGTGTCCAGACTCTGGTTAAAATATTGTAATAGCACATTGTCCGGCAACCCATATGTAGGACATTGAAGAAATAACTTTTGGAACCTCAACCATGTTTCATGGATTGGGTCACCATCAAACCAGTTGAATTTTTGCATATTATCTATCAACTTAACCATCTTCGAGGAAGGGACGAATATTCATAAAACAGTTCTGTGAGCTCATCCCATGAAGTTATAGACTACATTAATAGTTCAGTCAACCACTTTGTTGCTTCCCCCATTAGAGAAAAGGGAAACAACGGTGTTAGATTGACTCTTGAGTTATGTTATTGAAGGAAAACGGTCCAAACAAATCCACAAAATTGTGGATGTGATCATGAGGGTCCTCATGAGCAAGTACCCAAAAGAGACCTGTCATTTGCAACACCTGCAACATAGTACTGCTCACATGAATAAGTGCATTACCCACAGTTTGATGCAATTGAATAGCACCAGCACTTCTCAATTGATCCGCATTGACATCATGCAAGTTTTCGATGTAATCATTGTTCTCAAGTTTACTTGCATTACTGCCATTAACACTCATCTCTTCACTTGTTTGGAGCAATTAGCAAAGATGAAAATAATAAAATTCTACTATGACAAAATTAATTCACTAAAACACTTCAATAAAAGAGTTTTGAACACAACTCCACAGCAGCGGCGCTATTTTTGATAACGCTCATCTACACTTCTTCCGATTGAAAGTGTAGGTGATCACTAACAGGTATAAACCCAACGATAGGTTGAGGTCGGTCCCACAGTGAGTGATACAGTAAAGAATTGAAGTATGAAGTAAAGATGTTTTCTAGTCTTTTTAGTGTAAAACGGATACACAACATAAAATTAATCACAAAGTTTCAGATATCAATATCAAGAGGGGGAATTTTAGTAACCAAGTTCTAAAAAGAATGAGTAACACAAGATTCAAACGATTAGAGAGAGGAATTAGGATCGTGAGAAATCAAATACTAATTTCGCTAAATGGGTAATTATTAATTGCTTTATGATGTTGAATCTCAATGGGTTTGATAGGTTTTGAATATAAAAGCTATCTCTCGATCTACTTTAATGTTTCGAGTGAATTCTCCGGAACATGAACAAGCTAAACAAAATAAAATGCACTTTCTCAATCTGGGTTGTAAAAATTCAAATCAATACAACTATCAATCAATCATTCTACTATATAACTTTTTCTTGAGGAAGCATAGATAGCTAAACTAGAATCGAATTTGCAACTTCAGTTCAACAATTAAAACACGAATAAACAATTGAACCCATTTAAAAACAACAATAAGTTCAACAATTAACAATACCCACAACCTAATTCGTCTATTCCATTACATGATCACACCACTAAGGGAAGGGTTTTAGCCAACCATAGCAAAAAGCAAGAAATCATTATCAAAAAGATAATCCATCAAAATTGTCAACAATCACTGATCCCCAATGCAAATTGAGAATAAAATCATAAATCTTCAAATTCAATATCCAAATCCTCTCCAAGAATGTTCAACAATTGCGGTGTCAGGATCGCCGAACGACACGACAATTCGCCGAAGAGCACATCTTTTTGCCTTTTAGCTTAACTTCTGCATTAACTTGTTCTTCAATACTCCACGAGCTAGATCATTTTGGCCGTTCCATTCGGTGCAAAGCTGAAGTGTACTTCGACTCGCCAAGTTTTCTTGATCCATGAGCTACTTTACTGGAAGATTAAGAGAGCTGAAGGCTCAATCAGTGAGTCGTCGAGTGGCTTTTGCAAGCTCCGACTTCTCTTTTCTTCAACCTTTTTAAATTTTTCGCTCCTTTTCTCATCGTAATGTTCTTGCCCTGTTCTTAAGCCTTCTTGAGCATTTTTGCATCATCTTCACCACTTCTCAAGTTCTTTTCCTTCTGTTTCATTTGAGAACTTATGCATTGATTTGTCAATCACATTATTGGGAACCCCTTTTCATTCCACCAACTCTCTTTTTCATTTCAATTTTTCAAAGTTTGTTTATCACAATACCTCTTCTTCTTTTTCTGTTTTTACTGTAAGGAGTGGTTCGTTCTTTTTGTAAAACACTTCTAAGTTGAGTCTTATTTTATCTTTTTTTGCATTTCACTTGGCTTTTCGTCCTTCTTCCTTTGGCGATTCAAACATATCAATGGTTCCAAAAAGATTTTGCGTGAGAATTTAGGAGCTATTTTGCTCAAAAGGTTTCAATATGGTTTAGGCTCAAATTGTGCAAAAAAGGATGCACACCCTCACACAGTAGTCACATAGGGATATGAAAATTTGGGTTCTCTCTTAAAATTTCTCCCCAAGATCATTCCTTACACCTACCTAAGTTAGACAACTAGACTAACAAGGCAAATTCTAGGATTCCACAAGCATGTTTCTAAGTAAACATGTTTTACTAAACATGAAACATCAAACAAAATATTTTAGCACAACCCAAAAAGATAAAAATCTTACGTGCGATGTTCATTGCAAGGCTCACATGAAATCGAGACTAGTCAACACAAGATTCAAAAAAATAGCTCAAAAATGCAATCACAACGATTTATTTCGTGCAACGCAAACACTATAAACCATGTTTTTCATGACTACTATGCAAGACATCAATATTGAACACAAAAGATCCTATAATTATTATCAATGAAAACTCAAGCATTTTACAATCTCCAAAACTCATGCAGGAATTGAAATTTGAAGAGGAAAAAAGAGACCAAATGAGATAAACCAATAAAAACACTATAATAATAACGAAACAAAATACTACATCATCTAAAAATTGAAAAATACAAAATACAATAAGAAGGGGAATATTGGAACAAATGCCCTCACCCCATTAAAACTTTAACAGTACTGTGCTTAATTCAAAAATAAAAGTGTACGGGAGGAAAGGTAAAAAGCCCCTCTGACCGGGCTATGCATGTGGAGTACTCTCATTAGAAGTCTCGGGAAGAATACCATCATCTGGGGCATCAGTGCCCAACAATATGATTAGAGGAGGCATCAATGTAGGCTCAACGGAGGCATCACTTCATGACACAACAATAGGAATAATGACGGAGTTTGAAGAAACTGCACTGGGCTCAGTATGGAGGTATCTTCAAGAGACCTCCCTAATGCCACATAGACCATCATCTCCTTTATATCCTACAACTCTATCAATGTCACAAAAATCCTTAGCTCATTCTCCTCTCTTCTCAACTAGTCCTTGTTAGGCTCCTAGGCAAAATTATGATCAGCCTTATCATCCTCCCTTACAACATTAGAATGATCAATAACTATAATATCAAATCTCCCAACATCATCCCTACTTGGTTGCCCACTCTGAAAAGGTTCACTTCTAGGCATAAGGCACGGATACAGGTGCATCATGTGGGGGAACCTTACCCCAAAGCATATATAAATCCATTGACTACATCTGGACAATGTCTCTCCTCACGGTGTCAATCTCACCTCCATATAATATAGCTGAATCACACTACCCTCAACCTTTTGTCGAGCTTCTAACCAAGCGATAAGGTTATCTAATCTCACACCATGAAACTCAATCAATATGTCACATTGAGTCAATGTAACTCATATTGGAGCTAAAAATCATTCAATAGCCTTATCAAGCGTCTTAGGCTAATCATTCTCAACCTTCGCAACTCTAAAATTTACAAACCGAGCTAGATTGCAAGTTTTATAAATCATTGCATGGGTCAAGGGGGATGGGGGGTAGGTGTAAAGGTAGGTGAAGCAGCAACAAAGGAAGTGGAAGTAGAAGGTACATATGAAGGCTAGAGTATATCTAACTACTCCACAGAAGGAGTGGATGGAGTGGCGTTAGAAGCAAGTGTGGAAGGATCAAGCATGGATGTAGTGTCTTCTGGTGGTGGATTTCTGGGAGCCACGTCGTCCCATATATAATTAGCCTCAATCCTCTAGATGTCATTGGAGGAGGCTGGGGAGATCCACACATTAGTTTTCCAGCGAAAGGGAACTCTAATGTCTTGAGGCAATTGTGTGATCAAGACCTGAAAAGGATGTGACGTTTGTTTTTGCCTGGCCCTCAACATCTCTTCCACAATACTCAACCCAACATTAATTTGATCCCTGTCAATTATTATACCAACTAACAATACCTTGGGATGCAGAATGATTGATTCATTATGTGAAAGGATAATATTACTACTACTGAAGTTGAAACAATATTGGGCCCCATCATTTAAATCCTTCTTCTTTATTCTCATACCGTCATCCATCCAAGATGGAGAAATATTAGATATAAGTGGTGCAAACAAACCTATTAAAGACTCAAGGTCATGGTGCATACATACTGTGAACATGACAACCTTATTTGATGGACTACCTAGGGTTGTGATTATTGAATGTATGTGCCATTGTAACTTCTTACCACAGACCTCAACTTCATCCAAGGGCTTAAAAATTGTGCCTTTTATCTTTTTTTGGTGAGGCTTGTAGGTAGTGTAAAATAATCGGACCCACATTTGTGCCTTCAAATTTATCGAACAAAACTGTGTCCCAAATCACACGATAGTCACTCATGCACCATCTATGGAGAGAAATCTCTCCTCAAGAATTGTACACTCTCCAGCACACTTGAGCCTATTAAGAGATCTTGGAGAAATCTGGAAACAGGTGCCTGAATAGAAGAGGGTTGCATCAGTTTTGACCTGATGTCCGTTCTTTTTCTTTACACCACAATTTTACGTTTCTCACTTCCATGCGTAGAGAAGAGTGGAGTGGTTGTTTGTGGGTGAGGATCCTTAGATGGCTCATTGATAGTTTTAATCATTTTCCTTTTCAAAGGAGGAGGAGGATGAGAAGAGGAGTCCCTTGATTCCGTATCTAATGTTACAACCTACTTACCCTTTTTCCTAGAGATAAACTACAAAGCACATTTATTTAAATATCAAATCGATGAAGAATAGTTGAAATCAAAATCAATTGAAAGCATACTAAAAAAATGTTCTGATGCTCGCTTAATGGGAAAATGGTCTGCCTAACAGGTTAGGCGAGCTCACCAAAACAGAGAATACACAATTTAAAAGAACTCAGGCACAATAGACGGAGTTAAATAAAACTCACTAATTTGCCGAATTGATTTCGGTGTGCTAAGAAGAGAATGCCATAAGTTAAAGTGCAAAATTAAAAATTATGGGCATAAAGGGTGATGTCCATCCAATTGGGTGATACGCCAAATGGGTTTTAACGGACTAAGAAAAGCCTGCCTAATGGAACAATGGCCATGTCACATATTCAAGAAACGAAGGCGATCCAGGTCTTATTCCATGATTCTTTTAATTGCCTTGGCGAGAAATGACAAGTTCACCAAATAGGCAATGTGAATCCCAATGACTATTTATCAACTTTAATCACAATACGCAACAATACCCAGTTCCCAATCAACTTTACACTCTACCCACATCCTTTTCTACCCATGGGTACTCAATATTTCCCCTGAATATCACAAAGTATTGCTCAAATTGATAATTTTGCCTTAAGGAAGTAGTCACTCTGTAACACCCAAGATTCTAAAAGAGACAAAATGCATGTTTTAAGAAGTTGTAGGTGCCACCAACAGAGGCCAACTACGAACCGTAGGTGCGGTCCATGGTTGGCCACCAACAACTCTCTCCAGAACCCCCCAAAAGTTTAGCCAAGTCTCGACACACGATAAGACCTACAGACCGTAGGTCAGATCACGATCTGTGGTCCAAGTCCATGGATCATGGCCTTCAGCACCCCTCTCTGACAGGCAATCAACGGACAAACAAGAGGGGCCATCGGTTAGTCCACGGATCGTCGGTCAGGCACATCGATGGCCCCGATTGTTTTAAAGTTAGGGGTCGTTTGGTCTTTTCCCATATGTGTTAGGCACCTAAACTACGTCGTTTGACCACTAAACTACATAATTTTGGTAAGTTTAGGCCTAGTAACTAAATCAAAACATACCCTAATCAATTCTTTCTCAAAAAATTGATTAAACCAGAGCAAAATGAGAAGAAACATTCGACCAAAACCTCTCCAAAACGTAGCAGGTTTCCTTCCGTTCAAGCCCCAAAATTGAATGATTTCTCCATGAAATTCATCACCAGGTACGTGGGATTTAACTAGTGGGTTCCTTTCATCCACTAGGTCCCTAGAATTGAGTCAGATTCTTGATTCTGTATATGTTGTTTAGACCTAGAGTTTCTAGAACTTCATATAATTGTTTCCATTTAACTGTTAGAGTAATCCTAATCATATTATTATGTTTTTCGTAACCATGTTGTTGATTTCTTTGCATGAAACCTAAAACCCTAGTTGTGTAGATTCTCTTAGTTCATGAATTACACATGCTACGGAAGAAAAACACTTACACATGCCTCAGTTTTAAAATATTTCATTATCAGTACTTAATGTTGCATTTCAGTTAGCATGTTAGAATATTAAGCTATCAAATATATTTGAGTCGTGTTGTATTGTACACATTTTAGTTAGGAGTTGGCTTAATACCAAGTTGAAGTAGGGTCAGTCACCCTCATAGTACCAGAACTGCGTGCCCCGTAGGTTTATAAGTCAACTCTATGGGAATCATTTTAGTGATCACCCCAATCGTGGCTTTATACCCTAGCAAGGTAAATTGGATCCTCCCGATAGGGGGTACATATCAGACTCCATATTTAGCTCACGTGGTTTTATGTCTGTTATTAGTAGATCCCACAGTCAGACTCTAGTGCATTTGACCAAGTTATCAGTTATATTTCAGTATTCAGTTTCAGCATGTTATGTACTTGGTCATTGCATTCAGTTTAGTTCATGCTCAGTATGTTTCAGTATTTCATCATGTTCAGATTATACAATTTCTTACTACGTTTTGTTTAGTTATGCATATTTGTTCAGCTTTATCCTATCCTTCAAGCTGAGTACCTTTCAAGTACTGACACATACTCTTCACTACATCTTTTAGTGATGTAGGTTCAGGCCCTCAGTTATCAGATCCCGTGTAGACCGATTCCTGATCCATATTTAGCATTATCAGTGATGAGCCCTCATTCTTCGAGGACGATAGACATGTTTCTTTTTTGTTCAGTCTTTTATTTCAGTTTCAGTTTTGCTAGAGTTAGTTGGGGACATATCCTAGCATCTCTAGTTAGTTAGAGGCTATATTTCAAACATAGTTTTAGATTCAGCTTTAGTTTTGACTTTGATCTTTTAGTTGTTATTCAACTCCAAGTACATTTCATATATTCATACTTAGATTGGGTATTCCCTATCATTTTAGTTTATCTCACGTTTTTAACATCCGCACACTATCTTCTTATTTAGTATATTTTAGTATGCTTATGATATGCAAGCTCAGGGTTAGCTTGGGGTCAGTCGTGATCCTAGGTCCCGTGTTAACGTCAAGCGGTAGCCTTGGGGCTTGAGAAACTTGGTATCAGAGAATTAGGTTTAAGAGTCCTAGGATGTATGAAAAGTCACACTAAGTAGATTCCCTTTCATAAGTGTGAAGCGCACCACACCTATAAGAAGGATGCTACGAAATGTTTTAGGAAAAACTTCACTTTCTTCTTAATCTCATCGTGCGTGGATATGATCTCCTTTCTAACTCGACGTTATGCATTTTAGATCGTGCCTCCTCATAGAGCTTATGCAAGAAATGCTAATGCCCACAACGCTAACGCCTTTCCTCCTATCTCAGACCATGAGGTTTCGAATGCAGATTTTCAGAATGCTATTCATCTTTTGGCTCAATGTGTAGCCAACCAGAACAATTAACAGGTTTAGTTCCTACAAATGTTTGTGGGCGATCAGTGGCAACTAGGGTCTGTGATTTTCTTAGGATGAATCCGCCTGAGTATCTAGAGTTCCAAGTTGGTGAGGACCCCCAAAACATCATAAATGAGGTTAAGAAAATCTTTGAAGTGATAGAAATGATTGGAAATGATAGGGTAGAGTTGACGTCCTACCAGCTTAAGGATGTGGCTCACATATGGTTTACACAGTGGAAAGAAAATAGGGAAGAGAATGCAGCTCATTTGACTTGGGAGTGTTTTACCGAAGCTTTTCTAGACAGGTTCTTTCGAAGAGAATTGAGAGAGGATAAAGCTCGGGAGTTAATGAATTTGAGGCAAGGTTCTATGTCAGTTCAAGAGTACAGTCTCAAGTTCACCCAGCTCTCCAATTATGCTCCATATATGGTAGCTGATCCCACAACACAAATGTGTAAGTTCCTATTTGGGGTATCTGACTTGGTGAAGACAAAGTGTAGAAATGCTATGTTGTTGGAGAATATGAATATCTCTAGGCTCATGACTCATGCTCAGCAAGTTGAGGGAGATAAACTTAGGGAACTAGCTAAGGACAACAATAAGGCTAGAACAAGAAACTATTAGTATTCTCAACATAAATTGGGTGGTGGAAATCGCTCACTATTTCAGAAACCTCAACCCCAGCACCTTTATCAGCTTGTGCTCCATCCCGCAGGTTTCCACAGGATTAGAAAGATAAGGCATCTGGCTAAAAATCTCAGGGAGTGTTTTAGGTACTAGAACCTACCCAACTTGTCCAAAGTGTTGTAAGAACCATCCAGGTAAGTGTCTTGCAGGCAAGGAAGGATATTTTGGGTGTAGTCATTTTGGTCATAAGTTGAGGGATGGGCATTCTTCTAAACATGGGCAAGGGGGTAACAATAGTAGGGCTCAGTCTACATCTCCAGAAGCACCAACAGGTCACCCTAATCAACAGGGAGCTTCATCTAGTACATGTGGCAGTCAGCGCCAGAAAAGGTTGTATGCCCTCCAGGCTTACCAGGACCAGGAAGATTTTCCTGATGTGGGATATGTTAGGTTACGAGTCTTTCACCTACATGTTTTTGCTTTGTTAGATCCAGGGGCTACTCTTTCCTTTGTGACTCAATATATAGCAGTGAACTTTGGTGTCAATCCATAAACTCCCTCAGAACACTTCTCAGTCTCTACTCCAATTGGTGACCCAATTATTGTTAGACAGTTATACATAAATTTCCCTGTCACAATCTCTCAGAAAGTTACCTCTACAGATCTTGTAGAATTAAAAATTGTAGACTTTGATGTCATTCTACGCATAGATTGATTACATTCTTGTTATGCCTTAGTCGATTATAGAACTAGGATCGTTCGTTTTCAATTTCCAAATGAGCAAGTCTTAGAATTGAAGTGTAGTAGCTGAGTGCCTATGGGTCAATTCATTTCCTACCTTAAGGCTAGATAGATGATCTCTAAATGGTATCTCTATCATTTAGTTCGGGTTAAGGATTCAAGCTCCGAGACCCAACTCTTGAGTCAGTTCCTATAGTAAATGAGTTTCCAAAAGATATTTTCGAAGTTCCTCCTGAAAGGGAAATTGACTTTGGAATTAATCTCCTTCCAGATACCGAGCCTATTTTGATTCCTCCTTACTAAATGGCACCAGAGGACCTTAATGAATTGAAAGAACAGTTGAAAGACCTTCTAGATAAGGGCTTCATTAGACCTAATATTTCCCCTTGGGTGCACAGGTGTTGTTCGCGAAAAAGAAAGATGGTTCTCTCAGGATGTGCATCGACTATCGTCAGGTGCTTGTCATTTTACAAAGATAGGCCTCAGATCCAGTTATAATCAACTCTGAGTCAGATATTGTGACATCCCAAAATAGCCTTTAGAACTCTGTATGGTCATTATGAATTTTTAGTTATGTCATTTGGACTAACCAATGATCCTGCAGTTTTCATGGATTTAATAAACATGGTGTTCAAGCAGTATTTGGACTTGTTTGCTTTTGTGTTTATTGATGATATCCTCATTTACTCTAGGAATGAGAAAGAACATGCTACTCATTTGAGGGTTGTCCTGCAAACTCTTTAAGATCCCAATTATTCACTAATTTTAGCAAAACATACCAAAAAGGCACTCACACACTACAATATGACTTTGTATTCTTAGGGAAGAAAAGAATATCAAACACAGCGAAGTCTTTTCTTATTGAAAATGAAAAGACCCTTTGCCTTTTTATACCTAGCATGTTCGGTAGTCATGACAAACGTCACTGAGTGCATTCGCTGAATCACTAAATGGAGTTGAAGCTCGCCGAAGATCCTAAATGTTTACAAACCCTAAAGGTTAATTCGATGGACTCGGTAGAATCTGCATAGTGTACTTTGTCAATCGCCATTTCAATCTCTGATCGCCTAAATTGAAAATACAATTTTTAACATTTTCTAGTTTAGAAGAGGGACAAGAATTGAGTATTGACAATGCCTTTGGTGGATCACCATTGTTTTTTTTTGCATTTCCTACTATGTCCTTCACAACACCTTAACTTACTTTTAACCTCCACACACAATTCATGTTATTGAAAGAAATAAAAAAAGGTAAAAACGTGAGTTGGCTCCCAAGATGTGCCTTATTTAACGTCGTGACACGACATAGTTCTTCTCATCATTTATTTTTTAGATTTAGGACGGTTAATTAGGCAGTGTTTCGTTTTGACTTTGATTGTGATTGGTAGAGATCTGACACGTTGAGTCTCCAGTTGTTTGATAGACACCTAATGAGAGGTCACTATTTGAGATAAGGTGGAGAAGTCATTTTTCAATTCCTTCAACACCTTGTCGAATATCATTGTACTAATTTCCTTGATTTGGTTTTCCTTTAAGACAAGTTGGCTCCATTGGTTGTGGACGATCATGGGAAAGAATATATCTATCCTTATCATCCTCCATATCTCTCAAATTTTGACCTCTCCAATCTTTGCAACCATTATTTGATTCCTTATTCCAACCTTGGCTCCCACCATGTCTTTGGTAGTTTTGGTGAGATCCCATTATTTGGTTTCCCAAATATTGAACTTCTTCATTTTATAATGCCTCACATTTGGCATCCCTTAGGCATTTCCCACTACTTGTTCCAACCGCACTCACTGATTTCAATCAACCTCCCATGACATGCTTGCGCAACAAATCAATTTGGGTCATCTTTTTGGCCATTTTCTCATCTCTCTCATAGTTCCTTAATCATTCTCAGTTGCAAGGAAGTCACTTGGCCCTCTCTAGTATGCCATGTTTGGTTCACTTTGGTCATGTCATCCAGAAACAACAATGCAACCTCATATGGTTGTTGCGTCATCCCACCTTGAACAAGTTCATCAGCTACACATTTGTTGATTAAATCAAGAATACATTAAAAGTATTGCAATAGCAAAAGGTCGAAAACAACATGTGTTGGACATTGCAAGAGTAATTTCTGGAACTGCAACCATGTCTCATGTATAGTTTCACCTCCAATCCTTTTGAAATATTAGATTTTGTTCCTAAGTTTAACCATTTTCAAAGGGGGAATGAATCTCTCCATGAAGACATCAGTCAACTCCTCCTAAGGAGTTATAGAATCATTTGCAAATTCCGCCAACAACCTAGTAGCTTCACCCAGCAAACAGAACGGAAATAACATCAACCTTATAGACTCTTGTGATATGTTGTTGAACACAAACGGCCCACACATATCAACTAAATATCTAAAGTGCTCGTGGCGATCTTCATGAGCTAAACCCCCAAACATTCCGATTAGTTGGAGAAATTGTAGCATTGTTCTAGTTACATTAAAATTGTCCTTCCAGTCCTGAGTGGTAACTAGATGCCTTCGGTGGTTTGAATGCCATTCATGTGCATCTCATTCAAATCATCCATATTTTCATTTTGACAATACTGACTATCATTGTAACTAACTTGGTTTCTCATATCTATAAGCTTGTAATTCATTAACCAGCAGCACCAAGTAACAATTTCACTACAACTAAGCAAATTTATAAACTAATTTCTCAAATGAAATTCTCAACCATCATTCCCATGCAACGATTTATAGTTCTCAAACTACTCTTTTATGCTAATAAAAAGAGTATGCAGTCTTCATCAATAAAAATACCAAACTAATAGTCGGAGTTGAATTCCAAAGAAAATGATATAGCGTGAATAATTTTATCACGAAATTTGTAATTTATATTCATTTATTTGTACTATTGAGAACAAGTTGATTGATGATTCCACAAAATTTATTAAAAGGGTTTGGCTATCAATAGTCTTATTAAACTAAAATCTCAAATAAATAACAAGTAAACTAGGGGTGGGAAATTGGAAATCGATATCACGTAGGGGTAATTGCATTTCTATATAGTGATGAACATTCATCGATAGGTTTTGTCATCTTCAATGACACTAATCTTCATTCGATCTTATAGTATCAATTCATAGAATCTTTTTTCGGTCTCCTATATGCTAATGAAGCAAATACCTTAAGCGAGTGTCTCTTTCGATGCAGAAATAGGTAAAATAGATCTGACTCATAATCTGTATAATCAAGAAAATTACCCACATCAAACCTAAGTTGCATGTATCAAACTAATTACCCACTCCAATCAATCTCTTTTGAGAATCAATCAGAGATGAGAAGTAGGAATTATGTTTGCAACCCGAACCCATAAATTAGCCCCATTCCAGTTAGCCAAAATCCATGTATGAAGAGCCCCAAAAAAGAGTATAGCATAATACCCAGCACATTAAATCATCACCCAACCCCATAATTGCACACCTAGACTTTGTGGATTTAGCTACCCTTCACAAAATGTAAAGAAATTATACCTTGGATGAAAGCAGCCATGGGTAACATGAAATTAAGCAACTACAAGCAATACCCGCTTAGATTTCAACTTCCTGTTTTAAATTTAAAGAGCAAAGTTTAAAAACCCCAAAACTACAAAAGTGTTTTTAACAGAATGGAAGTATTTATCTCTTTAACAACTTTCTTACTTCTAGAAAACTTTACTTCTCCAAAAACATACTTTTTTGTCTCCCTTGGGGTGTTTATAATTTCCCCAAAATCTAGCCCAAAACTCAATATGTGACTCATCAGGCAAAGTTAGTCGGGCTGTAACACCTTGGAAACTAGTAGGCTAAACTAGAGCTTAACATGACGGTTAGAGTGGTAAATGTAGCTCCCCGTAATTAAAAATAAATGTGTTCTCTTTAAATCATCAAGGTATGACCCCCAAGGACCAACCATGGTTCCTTGAGGAGGGCCCTAGAAATTGCCTACAATAGTGAACTATGGCAATGCCCACCCCTCGTCGGTGGGTCCACGCCTTGTGGGTGAGGGTGCGTGGGTCAAGCCCTGTAAACATGTTTTTGAACTCCAACCCACGCTTCACCAGCACGGGTCGTGGGTCCAACCATAGTCTGTCAGGGAGGGTCGTGGGAGGGACTTGGAAACTGATTTTTGGTAGTTACATTTAGGGGAACTTTGGGGTTTTTCTATTTTGATTAATACTAAGTGAGGTCGTTTTAGACTAAATTAGATCACCTATATAAGGATTTTATACCACTAAATTAATTATCTACATCAATATTTCTAAAACTCAAAACTAGTCCGAAAACTTCATCCTCACCAAAGAAATTCTCTCTCTAGAACTTCAAGGAAGAAGAAGAAGAAACTTTGAGCTAGGGTTCAAGGAGCAAGGTTTTCTTCTCAAATTCATTGGATTTCATTGCTAGGGTATTGTAGCTGTTCATCCATGGATATAATTCATCCATGGAGCCCCTTCAAAATACCAATTTCAAAGGTAGAAATCCCCAAAATCTAGGGTTTGATTCCAAAGTCATGGGTTCCTTTCAAAAACGATTCTAATGCTTGAATCACTTTATATTATGATTTAATTGATAATTTTATGGTTTTTATGATGGAATTCCCAAGAACCGATGAAATCCGCATATTTCCCAATTATGATCTTGTGATGTGACTTTGTGGAAGGAAGAAGGATATTATGTTAATATTCATGTCTAATGTAGTGAATTCTGGATGTGTTGATTCAATATGAGCTTTGATCCTTGAATAAAAAAATTATGATATTATGCATGATTTATGAAGTTTAGTATATGCTTAAAGAATACTTTGAGAGTGAAGTGTCTATGATTCTCATCTAGTTGTTGTGTTTTTGAAAGGTTATTATCATATACACACTTATGTATTATTATGATATGATGTGAAAGGTTTTCACACAATATAATGATTCTAAGGTTGAAAGGCTTTCTCACCTATTGAATCTATATGAAGACATCAATGGTGAAAGGTTATTCTCACGCATGATCTATGAGCTATCTTATGAATTATGTTGAATTGAGTGTCAATACATTCTTCCATGAATATTAACTCAAGTCACGACCTAATATGTACTCCGTGGAAACTAATGCTTAGCACCGACTCGATATTGAATATGAGATGCAAGCTTTTATGCTAGTTAAGTCCGGCTTCTGAATTAAAGGTTTTACACTAGTTGAGTCCACCTTTCGGAATGGCTTATTCTTCTGGTAGTTGAGTCTGGTGTTCCCAAAGCATGTCTCATGAGATGGAAACCTTTTACCATAGTTGAGTCCGGGATTTTAGTACCAATCTCCTTATACCCTAAACTATGTGCCCCCATAGGTTATTTCGCTAGTGGATCCACCTAAGCTAAGAGTATGGTTCTACCTTAGGCAAGTAGCACAACCCTTTTCGGTGTGGGAGTCATCAGATTCCATGTATAGATCACATGGTCTATGTGGTTAATACTTATTATTGAAACAACAATATGAATTATAAACTATGGTTACTGAAGAAGCCTTACTTAGCATGGGTGAGATTTATGGGGTCTTATTCATGCATTGCACAAGCATGCTTTGCGGGTTTTATGATATGTTCCTCTTATGTTATGATGATCTATATGTTGATTATGCTTATGACTTATGCTTTTCTACTATCTTCATGGTGATGTTCAACCTTAGTAAATTGCATGCATTTAAATAAAATGTCCCTTTTAGCATGTTTTCAATGTTTTTATGCATGGTTATCATACTTAGTGTAATTTTGTACTAACGCCTACTCTTCCTACATTTTCCCTAAGTGTGGGGTCCGGCTGTCAAGGTGCTAATCGTGGTGGCTAAAAGCTTGGTTTTACATATTCTCATAGCTTGTTGGTGAGTCTTCATGATTTGAGGGCGGATTTTATCTCATTTTAGTTCATTTCTTGTATTTTCTTTTTGGACTCTGTTGTATGGGTTGTGTCCGTTTTCTCATTCGAATATTGTAATAGATGGTTATGTTAAGACTTCGACTCTAGACTTCCAGTTTCCTTTTATGAAAATTTTAGACTTGAAATGTGTTTTTACTCTTTATTGTTCTATGCTTATGTTAAGGTATGCTAAGTGGCGTACATGTAGACTTTTGGGGTTCTATATGCCTCAAAGCGATTCAAACTCAAATTCCCCGAAGAAAAACTGTTTTTATGCTCTTCAATTCCAAGGTGACCAAGAGAGATCCCCTGATGTGGTGACCGGTATGTTAAAATTACTTCTTACTAATGTATATACCTCGTAAGATCCCGGTTTTAATTTTTCCTTTGTGACACCTTATGCATCCATGAAGTTTCATATACTCCCCGAAGTGTCAATAGAACCTTTTTCGGTCTCCACCCTGGTTGGTGACTCGGTGGTGGCTAAGAGAGTCTACAAGAGGTGTCCCATTTTCTTTTCCCACATATTTACTTTTGTAGACTTGGTAGAGTTAGATATGATAGACTTTGATGTGATTTTGGGTGTGGATTGGTTGCATGCATGTTATGCCTCTATAGATTGTAGGACTCGGGTTATTAGATTTCAATTTCCAAATGAGTCTCTTTTAGAGTGGAAGGGGGAAAATTCCATGCCTAGAGGTCAATTTGTCTCTTTTCTTAAGGCAAGGAGGATGATCTCAAAAGTGTGTATTTCTCATCTTGTTAAGGTGAGGGATGTTGAATGTGAAACCCCCTTCTCTAGAGTCGGTTGCGATAGTGGATTAGTTCCTGCATGTTTTCCCTAATGATTTACCTAGCATCCTCCTGAGTGGGAAATAGATTTTAGTATAGACCTTCTTCCGAATACACAACCTATTTCAATCCCTCCTTCTGAAATGGCTCTGACGGAGTTAAAAGAGTTGAAAGAGAAATTCAAGTATTTGCTAGATAATGGTTTCATCTGACTGAGTATCTCTCCATGGGGTGCTCTGGTATTAATTGTTAGAAAAAAATAGGTCTCTTCGAATGTGCATTGATTATCGTCATTTCAATAAAGTGACTATCAAGAATAAGTACCATCTTTTGAGAATTTATGATTTTTTTGACCTGCTTCAAGGGGCAAGTTATTTCTCTAAGTTTGATCTCTGTTTGGGTTATCATCATTTGAGGGTGAGAGGGGTTGATATTCCTATGATGGCCTTTAGGTCCCGGTATGGTCATTATGAGTTTGGGGTAATGTCGTTTGGGTTAACTAATGCTCTGGCAAAGTTTATGGACTTGATGAATATAATGTTTAGGCGATAGTTAGACATGTTTGTGATTATGTTTATAGATGATATCTTAATCTATTTAAGGAGTGAGAATTAACATGTGGACCATTTGGGAATTGTGCTACAACAACTTAAGGACCAACAACTTTTTGCAAAGTTTAACAAGTGTGAATTTTGTTTAATGTTCGTAGGTTTCCTTGGGCATATTGTGTCAAGCAAGGGTATTGAGGTAGATCCTAAGAAGATGGATACGGTCAAGAGTTGGCCTAGACCTCTAACTCCTTCCGACATTAGAAGCTTTTTGGGTTTGGCGGTTACTATAGGAGGTTTATTGAGGGGTTTTTCTCCATCGCTTCTCCGTTAATGACTTTTACTCAAAAGAAGGCTAAGTTTGTGTGGTCGAAAGCTTGTGAGAAAAGTCTCCAAGAATTGAAAGATAGACTTACTTCCGCTTTGGTGTTGACCTTATCGGAAGGTACGAAAGATTTTGTTGTGTATTGTGATGCCTCTAGAGTTGGGTTGGGATGTGTGCTTATGCAAAAATTTAAGACTATTGGCTATTCTTCAAGGAAACTTAAAGTCCATGAGAAGAATTATCCTACCCATGATCTTCAGTTAGCGACGATTGTGTTTGCCTTAAAATTATGGAGGCACTATTTGTATGAGGTCCATGTGTATGTTTTCATCGATCACACGATTCTACAGTATGAGTTTAGTCAAAAGGACTTGAATCTTCGTCAGAGTAGGTGGTTAGAATTATTGTAGGATTATGATATGAGTGTCCTAAATCACCCTGGCAAAGCTAATGTGATAGGTTGGCCCGACTAGGTGTTAAACTAGTGTATTCCACCAAGGGTGGTGTCATGGTTCATAATGAGTCTGAATCGTCCTTTGTGATGGATGTGAAGTCTAAGCAAAGTCTTGATCCTATCTTGGTTTAGTTGAAAGAGGTGGTACTCATATATTCTGTTCAGGCTTTCTCCCAAGAGGGAGATGGGGTGCAAAAGTATCAAGGTAGGTTATTTGTTCCAAATGTTGACGGCTTGAAAGAGAAAATTTTGGAAGAAGCCCATAGTTATCCCTAATCTATTCACCCAAGAGCCACAAATATGTACCATTACCTACGAAAAGTCTATTGGGGGAATCGGATGAAAAAGTACATCACGGAATTTGTGGCAAAATGTCCTAATTGTAATAAGTTAAGGTTGAGCACCAAAGGCTGGGAGGCTTGTCACAAGATATTGCTATTCCTACTTGGAAGTAGGAAGATGTGGACATGGATTTATTGTAGGCTTGGCACGAAATCGGCGGCAACATGACTCAATATGGGTAATTGTGGACCGAATGACTAAGTCCGCTCATTTCATTCCCGTCAAGGTGTCCTACTCAACGGAATATTATGCTAAGTTGTATGTGAGAGAGATAGTAAGGTTACATGGAGTACCCTTCTCTATAATTTTTGATCGAGGTACCCAAATTACTTCACAGGTTTGGAAGTCTTTCCAAAAGGTACTAGGTACCAAGGTGAAACTTAGCACAACTTTTCACACTCAAATGGATGGTCAAGCGGAACGCACCATTCAGACTTTAGAGGACATATGTGATATATTTTAAGGGCAATGCCGATGACCATATGTCGTTAGTTGAGTTTGCTTATAATAACAATTATCATTCGAGTATCGACATAGTTCCCTTTGAGTCTCTCTATGGCAGTAGATGTAGGTCTCCTATATGATGGTTTGAAGTGGGGGAAGTTCCTCTTCTAGGCTCGGAATTGGTGCATGAGGCAATTGAGAATATTTGGGTTATTAGAGAGAGGTTGAGGACGACCCAAAGTCAGCAAAAGTCCGATGTCGATGTTAGAAGGAGAGATCTAGAATTTGATATCCATGATTGGGTTTATCTGAAAATCTCACCCATAAAGGCTGTTATGATGTTTGGGAAGAAGGGGAAACTTAGTCGTCTGTTTGTAGGTCCTTATGAGACTGTGAGGCATGTCGGCAAGGTTGTATATGAGTTAGATTTGCCAAATGAATTGGCGTTGGTGCATCCGGTGTTCCATGTCTCAATGTTGAAGAAATGTATTGGGGATCCATCAACCATAGTTCCCTTAGACGCTTTATAGATTAAGGATAATATTGCTTATGAAGAGGTACCGGTGGAGATCTTAGACCGGCAAGTCAAGAGGTTGAGAAACAAGGAAGTTACCTCCGTGAAGGTTTTATGGAGAAATCACTTAGTTGACGGTGCTACTTGGGAGGCCGAGGCCGATATGAAGTCCCAATATCCTCATATTTTTCTGTTTACTCCTATTCAAGCTTGAGGTAAGTAGTTCCTTTTAAGTTTTCTTGTTTAGGAGTCATATGTGATTTATGTGTTTTCATGATTGAGTATGTTATGCATGTCCTTGAGAAATTCATGTTTAGTAAGAAAATAAGTTTTTTTTATGATTGATGTTCCTTATGTTGTTGTGCATTGAGTGTGAGTTTCCTATTTGACTTCATGAGATGAATTGATGAACAGGCTTTATATGTGTATGCTTTTCTTGAGTAGATGGCCTAATAGTTCATTGAGATTGTGTTGAGCATGGTTTTAGTTTGGAAAAGATTGTTCCTCCTATGAATATGAGAAATCATGAAATTTCATGCATAATGGGTTGTTATATGTAGTTCCTACTTCCTTGTGATGTATTGATTATGTTTGAGATGGAGTTGATGATTCCTCCTTTGAGTTGTGCATTATTTTGATCTTTCATGCATGATGGGCTTCTAGTCTTGAGTCCTTATTTCCGTAAGGTGTCTAGATCGTCATTCGAGGAAGGATGTTCCCAAGGGAGAGATATTGTAACACCGCAGAAACTAGTAGGCTAAACTAGAGCTTAACATTAGGGTTAGAGTGGTAAATGTAACACCCCGTAGTTAAAAATAAAGGGTTTCGTGATAACTAGTCAAGGTACGACCCCCAAGGACCAACTATGCGTCCTTGAGAAGGGACCTAGAATCTTCCCTACAGTAGTTAACCACGGCAGGACGCACACCCCGTGGGTTGGTCCATGCCTCGTGGGTGAGGGGTCGTGGTTCAAGCCCGAAAAATAAGTTTTTGAACTCCAACCCATGCTTTACCAGCACAGACTGTGGTTCTAGTGAGGGTTGTTGGTGGGACCTGGAAACTGATATTTGGCAGTTACATTTAGGGGCACTTTGGGGTTTTCCGATTTTAATTATAACTAAGTGAGTTTGTTTTAGCATAAATTAGATCACCTATATAAGGATTTTATACCACTAAATTAAGTCATCTACCTAATTATTTCTAAACCCCAAAACTTCATCCTCAAAAATGATTTGAATGCTTGAATTAATTTATATTATTATTGAATTGATGATTTATTATGGTTTTTTGTTGAAATCCCCAAGAACCCATGAAATCCCCATATTTCCCAATTATGATCTTGTTATGTCAGGTTGTGGATGAAAGAAGGATATTAAAATTATGCTTGTAGTAATTGAATTACTTTAACTATGTTAATATCCATGTCTAATATAGTGAATTCTAGATGTGTTGATTCAATATGAGCTTTGATCATTGAAAGGGTAAACTATGATATTAGGCACGATTTATGAAGTTTAGTATAGACTTAAAGAACACTTTGAGAGTGAACTGTTTATGAATGTAATCTAGTTGTTGTGTTGTTGAAAGGTTATTCTCATATACACACTTATGTATGATTAGATGTGATGTGAAAGAGTTTCTCATAGTATGATGATTCTAAGGTTGAAACACTTTCTCACCTATTGAATCTATATGAAGACATGGATGGTGAAAGGTTATTCCCATGCATGATATATGAGCTATCTTATGAATTATGTCGGATTGAGTGTCAAGACATTCTTCCATGAATATGAACTTAAGTCAAGACTTAATATGTACTCCGTTGAAATTAATGCTTAGCACCGAGTTGATATTGAATATGAGATGCGAGCTTTTACGCAGGTTGAGTCCGACTTCCTAAAGAAAACTTTTACACTAGTTGAGTTCGCCCTTCCAAATAGGCTCCTTTTACCCTAGTTGAGTCCGGGTTCCCAAAGTATTTCTCATGAGATAGAAACTTTCTACCTTAGTTGAGTCTAGGTTTCTAGTAGCATTCTCCTTATCCCATAAACTATGTTCCCCCATACGTTATTTAGCCTGTGGATCCACTTAAGCTAAGAGTATGGTTCTACCTTAGGCAAGTAGATCAACCCTTTTCGGTGTTGGAGTCACCTGATTCCATGTATAGCTCACACGGTGTATGTCGGTTAAGGCCTATTCCCACTATGAAAACAACAATATGAACAAGAATATGAATTATGAACAATAGTTACTCAAAAAGCTTTACTTAGTATGGGTGAGATTTATGGGGTCTTATTCATGCATTGCACAAGTATGCTTTGAGGTTATTTATGATATGTTCCTCTTATGTTATGATGATCTATATGTTGACTATGCTTATGACCTATGCTTTTCTACTATCTTCATCATGATGTTCAAACATAGTAAATTGCATGCATTCAAATAAAATGTCCCTTTTAGCATGGATTTAATGTTTTTATGCATGACTATCTTACTTAGTGTATTTTTGTCCTAACACCTACTTTTCATACATTTTTCCTGAGTGTAGGGTACAGTTCTCAAGTTGCTAATCGTTGTGTCTTAAAGCTTGGATTTCCTTATTCTCCTAGCTTGTTAGTGAGTCCTTATGATTGGAGCATGGATGTTATCTCATTGCAGTTCATTTCTTATATTTCATTTTCGGACTATGTTGTATGTGTTGTGTCCCTTTTCTCATTCGAATATTGTAATAGCTGGCTATGTTGAGACTTCGAGTCTAGACTTCTGCTTTCCTTTTATGAAAATTTTAGACTTGAAATGCGTTTTTACTATTTATTGTTCTATCCTTATCTTTTGGTATGCTAAGTGGCTTACATGGACCCTTTTGGGATTATATGTGCCTTGTTACATCTAGTGGGTACCACTGGGTCGTGACACAGGCTCACCAATCACATTAGGTGAACCACCGACTAATCTTAAGCTAACCTTTCTCTTGTTTTAGGTTTAAGGTGTTTAAACCTCAATCGGTGAGCTCGGTTCAGTCTCCGTTATACATTCGGCATATTAGCGAGTGGCACATTTATTCACCTTTCTAAGCTTCAATATTTCTCCAAGTTCTATCACCTTCGGGTGATGGTCAACTTATTTGGATCCTTCAACCTTGTTGACGATCCTTGTCATGCCCCGAGGCTACCCTTTGACGTAACATGGGACATAGGATCACAAGTTACCACAAGCTAACCCTGGATTGGCATATCATAAGCATACTAAAGATATACTGAAATAGAAATATTGTGCGGAAGCTTAAACATGATATAAAATGAAATGATAGGGAATACCCATTCTAAGTATGAATATATAAAGACTGAGAGTTCAATATCAAGTGAAAGATAAAACTCCAAACTAAAATTGAATCTAACTATGTTGGAATAAAAGCCTCTAACTGACTAGAGATGCTGAGACATGTCCCCCAGGTAAATCTAGCAAAACTGAAACTATAAACACTAAAAATGAAAGAAAATATGTCACTCGTCCTCAAAGAATGTGGACTCACCACTAATACTGCTGAACAGGAGATCGGGAACCGATCTATGCGTGATCTTAATGCTGATGACCTGAACCTATATCACGAGAAGATGTAGCGCAGAGTATGAATGAGTACTTGAAAGGTAATGAGCACGCAAGATAAGATAAAAATGAACAAAAATACATAACTGAAATAAAGCATGTTGAGCATTGACATAAGATGAACATAATGAATATACTGAACATACTAAACATAAACCAAACTGAATGCAACGACTGATTAACGTTACAAACACACCTCATCCAATTCTAGGTGCAAACGATCATTAAACAGTATAAAACCCAACAATTGAGTTGGGATCGAATCCCACAGGGAGTGGTACGTGTTCAAATTCAATGAAGAAGTACAAATGTGATCTAACTAGCTTTAAAAATAGAAATTAATGAAAACGACATGAAAAAAGTCAAAAAGGATTACACAAATGTCAGATGAGGGGTTTTTGTTTGCAATTATTAACTACAATGCAGTCACACACAATTTAAATAACAATACGGAGAGGAAATCTCAGGATGTGATCGATTATAGGTGAATTTCGCTGTATGGGTAATTGAAACTACTAGTAAACAACTAAATAGAAATGGGTAGGGTGAGACTATTAGGGAGATAACTTTTTCTCTAACAACTATCCCAAATCATGTGATTTTTTTCGAACATCAACCAGCATAGCAATGAAGAACAGCCCACACCTTAATTCATCCACTCTATCGAGCTAGATGGGTAGGATTTGGTTTAGGATTCACTCTCTCGAAATGAACCCAGATCAATCCAACACCTACAAACCATTAATCAATAGCCTTGGTCCTAAAACCTCTCTCTCACGAAAGCTAAGAACACAAAAATAGAGATGCATTTGCAATCACAATACATAAATTAAACCACAACTAATTATTAAACCCATTTCAATAAAGCATATAAACTAGTAATTAACAATACCCATAAACTAATTCAACCTATAATCACAAGATCAAATCCCAAGAATTGGGGTTTTAGCCAAACATCATAAAAAGGTAAAAACGGTTACCAAATCGATTAGCCATCAACTTGGGTAAAAGTATTTAAGCCTTTACAATGCTTCAAAATGCAGAAAATTAGTAACCCACTTGCAAAATCTCCGAAATGAGTCTCAAAAATCCTTCAAGTCTACTAAGAAAAACTCCAAACTTAAAACAAAACTCTAGACTAAAAAAAGAACTCCCGAATTAACAATTCAAAATCAAATTTATAGTAGCCAAAAATAAGCCATGAAGGGCCAGTTGGCGAGGTAAGCTGGGTTTGCTGAGTGGTTCGGCGAACCTCCCTTTGCTCTCTCCATCGCCTTTTTGCATTGGCTCTCAGCATTCTCAAGTCCTATAAATTTGGGCGATGAATCATGTTGTTGCGGAACTGATCGGCGATTCACCGATTGCCCCTTTCTTGTCGCTGACTTGGTTTCTTCCCTCAAGGCTGGCACACTGGAACTTTAGGCGGACTAATTTACAAATCGGCGGTTCGCTGCTCTTAGAGATCATCAGGCTCGCCTTTCTCCAGTTCTTCAGTTTGTTTTGTTCCTTTGTGCCTGTTAGTATCCTTGCTTCGCTCCTCAATCCGCATACCTGAAAATTAAAGCTTAAACATCAGTTTATAGAAGAAATTAAGCATTTGAGAACACTAAATCTAATAAAACAAAGACCTAAATAAGTGAAATGACCCAAAAAGTTCTTAAAAATGTGCTTCGGAAGTTACCGGAAACTTGTTTAGCTATATATAAAAAAATCAGTTTCGTTTTTC
The DNA here is from genome assembly GCA_029582645.1 of Solanum megistacrolobum. Classification (NCBI taxonomy): domain Eukaryota; kingdom Viridiplantae; phylum Streptophyta; class Magnoliopsida; order Solanales; family Solanaceae; genus Solanum; species Solanum megistacrolobum. The sequence continues at coordinate 171 of JAJOON010034618.1, read as the reverse complement.
AAAAATCCGACTTCATATTCTTGTTTAGGGGGTCAAATTGAGTGGGAAATGGGTCTAACCCAAATTTTAGAGCAACCGTATCAAAATCCGAAATTTCCAAGTGAAGCCTTTTTCGAGGGTCTACTTTGGAGGGTCATATCTCATAGCACACAAATAATTGGGTGGCCAATA
>JAJOON010034617.1:0-24086 GCA_029582645.1 Solanum megistacrolobum | reverse complement strand
AAGTATAAGAAATATTTAAAAATTATATCAAAGTAAATATTTTTATGTATAAAATAAAATTTTAAAATTATATATATAATGTCGGGTTAGTTTGGTCTTGGGTTGGTTTTTTTTAGTTAAAACCAAACCAATCCAAATATAGTCGGGTTTTTTTTTTCAAAACCAAACCAAGTCAAACCAAACCACTAGTCGGGTTTTTTTTTTCGGGTTGACTCGATTTGCGATTTGGTTCGATTTTCGGTTCGGTTTTGTACACCCCTAATCAGTACCCTGCTACTTCCGGCATACCATAATATTAGCATATGGCTAATATTTAGCCGGCCAAAATGCTCATTCTGCAAACTCTTTGATAATAAACTTATTATATGTTCCTCATATTATTTATCAAAAAAGAATTAAAGAACAATGTCTTGCAAGCTAGGTTCAATCCATAATCATAATAACAATAATAATATGCATAAGTGTAACGCCTCGAAACTCCTAAGTAAAGATTTGAACCATCCTTCATATTCATATAGGTCCAAACTCTATGACTTTTAAGTAATAAATGTATGTAAAGTCCCTTACCAAGTGTCTGGGGTGTAGTTTAGGATCATAAGGTACCTTAACAACTAAGTCAAGTTGAAAGCATTTCTATCGGCTAAGTTTTCACATGAGTTCATATAAGGGTAAACTTGAAACTACCATATCTCTTAGAATATGAAGATTCGAGTGACCCATAACCAATCAAATTAAAGATCTATGAGTCTTCTTTCACAAACCGTCAAGTATGCATCAATCCGAGTTTTGAGTAAAACGTTATGACTGATTTACTAGAGACGTTCTAACATGGAAAATGCTCTGTGATGGCTCCGCAATACGGAGAGAAAACAGACTTCACTCCATTTGAAATAAATTTCGTCCTCTAGCTCTTATTTTTATTTTTAAGGGTATTTTTTTTCTTAAAAACACTTGGGAAGTTATTTAAATGACCTAAAACATATAGGAAATCAGTTTTTCATAATTAAAATCCTCTCATTCACTCATTAAATTCTATGCTCAAGAACTTCAAGAAACATCAAGGCTACGGCTCATCTTCCAAGATTCTCCATCAAGCTTCCCTACTAAGGTATGTAAGACATAAATCAGGAATTCCTTTCATCCTCATTTCCAAGATTTCTCAATCTTCATGAACATAATTTTATAGTTAGGGTTATCAAATCACTTTCGTATTCATCACCTTTATGACAAAATTTCATCATTTCCTGGATTATTTTTTCATGATTATGGATTCTCGATTTGTACTCTTTTTTCCTTACACTTAGTAAGCTCTCTCATTGTTATTCTTATGAGTTATTGACATGATATTGTTATTGTTTCATGAAGCTTATATTTCAAAACATGGGATTTTAGAGTGTTTATGTTATTATGGAAACAATTTTTGAATATCTATGAGCCATGTAAGTTCTAGGAGACTTTCTCATGATTCAAGTTATAAGCATGATTTTGAAAGATGTATTTTAGAAATTTTGAGCTCTGTCTCAACCTTTATTCAGACAGACAGACAGATGGTTTATCATCAAATTATGAGCATATCATATAAGTATATAATTTTTGGAGGGTTATTTAGCACTGAGAGGACGCGGGTTTAGAAAATTCAAGTCCCATAATTACGTGCCACAGTAGGATTTGAGTATGCCTCTTTGACGGTCAACTCATTTAGCCCTTTGAGGTAAAGTTTGTGGATCCACATTAGATATATAGGTTCTATACTCTGGCAAGGTATAGGGCAGCCCACCCAACTGGGATAGTAAGTTGGACATCATCAACTCACATGGTGTTTCTCGGTTGTAAGAAACTCCCCAATAAAGCTACTATTAATTTTATACACTTGTATCATCGTTAAGATCGTATAAGATATGACATTCATACATTGGTTTTGAGATACCTTTCATTTATACTATGTTACTTTATGATTGTGCCTAGTTTCATCTTACATATTCAGTACATTGTAGTACTGATCACACATTTTTCTTTGCATTGTATCCATTTATGATGTAGATTTAGGCATTCACTCTCAGACTCGTGGCTAGACAAGTTGTAGCATTTCAGATAAAAGTTGGTGAATCCTCCTCATTCAGGGACTTTATGAAGTATCTATTAGATAGACATTTCATTAGAGATAATATTTATTCAAGGTAGTTGGGAGCCATGTCCCGACAAACTCTTTTATGCATTCTAGTTAGTAGAGGTTAATATTCAGACATAAATTGTTCAGTCTCATGGATCTTTTGATTATCTTGCTCAGACTTATATTAAGTATGTGCTTTAGTCAAATGAGTTTCAACTGCCGCTCACATTTCATAAAATTTCAGATCAGTTCATTAGCAGAATGCCAATACCAAGGGTCCGCTTGGGGTCATTCCTGATCTTAAGTTCCGATTACACCTAGGGTTTAGACTCGAGTCGTGACAAACTTGGTGTCACATCACTAAGTTCAAGTGTCCTAGGATATCTGAAAAGCTGCATCTAGTAGAGTCCTTTTTGTAGGTGTGAAGCGTGCCACACTTATAAATGGGAGGTTACAAGATGTTTAGGAAATATAACATTTCTTTCATGTCTTCAATCATACGATATAGTTTAACTCTATTCACCTTTTCTAATTTGTGCTTATTCGTGTTTCTGATCATGCCTCCCCGGAGAGCTATTGGTCGTCCGATGCAAACTAGAAACATGGGACGTCGCACTAGGCGCATAATGGAAAAGGGTCCCCAATGATCCTATTGTTTATCCCCCTCATGCCGAACTTACTAATGCTGAGTTTCACAATGCCATCCATATGTTGGCTCAAGCTATGACAAATTAGGTTGACCACCAAGGAGCAGCCTCTGCAGGCCTTCAAGGTATTCCAAACACTTAGAGGATTCATGAATTTATTAGGATGAATCCACCTGAGTTCATAGGGTCAAAGCTTAATGAGGATCCAGAAAGTTTTGTTAGTGAGATTCAGAAGATCTTTCAGGTGATGCATTTTGGTGATTCAGAGAGTGTTGAGATGGCTTCTTACCAGCTTGAGGATATTTCAAGGATATGGTTTGATCAGTGAAAGAAGACTAGGGAAGAAAATTCACCACCTCTAGGTTGGGCTGTGTTTGAAGAAGCCTTCATGGGACGTTTCTTTCCTCGAGAATTAAAGGAGGCAAAGATCATGGAGTTCCTTAACCTGAAGCAGGATTCTATGAGTGTACAAGAGTACATTCTTAAGTTCACTCAATTGTCACGCTATGCTCCAGAGAGTTTATTTAATATGAGAAGGAGGATGAGCTTGTTTGTAGTTGGACTATCCAATCTTTCGAATAGCCAGGATAATGATTCATGTGCCACACATTGAGTAGTATAAGTTGAAGGATAGAGAAAGGTTTCGAGACAATAGAGCCAAGACATCAAACCATAAGTCCATCCAGTAGAGGACCGAAAATTAGAATCAATCATCCTTTCAGTAGATGTCATCTGGACCAGCTCCATCTTCAGCCACCCACACCTAGACTTAGAAATGATTAGATGGGAAGAAAGTTTGGCTCTCGATCTCAAGGCAGTGTTGCCCAAGGATACCCTTCTTATCATGTTTGTAGCAAATATGGTATAAATCATCTAGGTGAGTGTCTTTATGGTTAGGATGGGTGATATAAGTGTGGCCAGACAGATCATATACTCAAGGATTACCCCTAAAAAAGAAGAGGAAATAGAGGTAACAAAACTCGGTCGACTACATCATCAGCTTTAATAGGCCGAAATGCTCAGAAAGGAACCACTTATAGTGAAAGTAGTAGTCAAAATCGTTTCTATGCATGGTCTTCTCATCAGGATCAAGAAAATTTTCCAGATCTTATTACTGGTATGTTAAAAGTTTTCTCCATTAATGTTTATGCTTTGTTATACCTTGGTCTTATATTGTCCTTTGTAACCCCTTATGTTGTTGTAAAGTTTGTTTTCAATCCTGAACAACTCTTAGAACCCTTTTCTGTATCTACCCCTGTCGGAGAGTCAGTTTTTGATGAGCGAATATATAGGCATTGCACTATCTTGGTCATTCATAAAGATACCATAGTTGATCTAGAATAGCTAGATATGATAGATTTTGATGTTATTCTAGGCATTGGATTGGTTACATTCATGCTATGCCTTAGTTGACTGCAAAACTAGAATAATAAAGTTTCAATTTCCAAATGAGCTAGTCTTAGAGTGGAAGGGTAGCTCTACTTTACCTAAAAGTTGTTTCATTTCCTATCTTAAGGCTAGGAAGATGATCTCTAAGGGTTAAAACTACCATATAGTTTCGGTCAAGGATTCTAAGCTCGTCACCCCATCTCTTCTATCGGTTCATGTAGTATGTGAGTTTCCAAAAGTCTTTCCCGATGATCATCCAAGAGTTCCTCATGATAGGGAGATAAACTTTAGGATAGATATTCTTCATGACACGTGACCTATCTCCATTCTTCTATATAGAATGGCTCCAGGCGAGTTAAAAGAGTTGAAAGACCTTTTAGATAATGGATTCATTAGGCCTAGTGTTTCTCCATAGGGTGCTCCAATCCTATTTTTTTGTAAGAAAGATGGTTCTCTTCGAATGTGTATCGACTATCGTCTGTTGAACAAAGCCACTATTAAGAATAAGTATCCTCTTCCTAGAATTGATGACTTGTTTGACCAACTTCAGGGAGCCACCTACTTTTCTAAGATTGATCTCAGATACGGGTACCACCAATTGAAAGTTAGAGATTGTGATATCCTAAAAACAACCTTTCAAACTCGATATGGCCACTACGAGTTTCTTGTTATGTCATTTGGGCTAACCAATGCTCCAACAACTTTTATGGATCTCATGAACAGGATGTTCAAGAACTACCTTGACATATTCACTATTGTATTCATTAATGATATCCTAATATACTCTCATAGTGAAGAGGAACATGCTAGTCACCTCAAGATTATTCTACAGACTCTCAAGGATAAACAATTGTTCACAAATTAGGCAAATGTGAGTTTTGGTCGAGATAAGTTGCATTTTTGGGACACATTGTTTCTAGCGAGGGTATTCAGATTGATGACCAAAATATTGAGGCAATGAAGAACATGCCTAGGCCCACCACTCCAATACACATTAGGAGCTTTTTGGGTCTAGCTAGTTATTATAGAAAGTTTGTTGAGGGGTTCTCATCTATTTGTCTCCCGTTGATCATACTAACACTAAAGAAGGTCAAATTATAGTGGTTTGAGAGTGGTGAGCATATCATTCAAGACTTGAGGGCCTGATTGACTTCTTCTCTGGTTTTGACCTTGCTAAAGGGTACATATGGTTTTTCAGTTTATTGGGATGCTTGTAAAGTTGGTCTTGGTTGCTTCGTGATGAAAAATGGTAAAATTATTGCTTATGCTTCTAGACAACTTAAGGTTCATGAGAATAATTATCTCACCCATGACCTGAATTGAGCTACTGTAGTATTTGCTTTAAAAATCTGGCATCATTATCTTTATGGTGTGCATGTTGATGGGTTCGCAGATCATAAGATTTTGCAATATGTATGTAGTTAGAAGGAGTTAAATCTTTGTCAGAGAAGGTGGCTCGAACTCCTCAAGGATTATTATATTTGTGTACTTTACCACGAAGGTAAGTCAAATGTTGTTGTCGATGCTCTTAACATGTTTTATATGGGGAGTTTATCCCATATAGATGATGGTAAGAGGGAATTGGTGAAGGAAGTACACAGACTTGCATGATTGGGGTTCTTCTCACTGATTTCGATGAGGGTGGTGTGGTAGTTCGGAATGGTCTTGAGTCTTCATTGGTGATTGAGGTGAAGGAGAAGCAAGATAGTGATTCCATATTACTTCAGTTAAAAGATGTAGTCCGTAAACAGAAGGTGGAAATATTCTCAATTGAGGGAAATGAAATTCTTCAGTATCAAGGAAGGTTGTGTGTTCCTGATGTAGATGGGTAGAAAGATCAAATATTAACAAAGGCTCACAGTTCTAGATACTCCATCCACACAAGTTACACTAAGATGTACCGTGACTTGAGAGAAGTATTCTGGTGGAGTGGATTGTAAAGAGACATTGCAAATTTTGTAGCATAGTGTCCTAACAGTCATAAAGCAAAAGTGGAACATCAAAGGCCTGGTAGGCTCAAGATATAAGTATTCCCATGTGGTAATGGAAGATGATTTATATGGACTTCATCACAGGCTTACCTCATACACGTCGACAACATAACTCTATTTGGGTAATCTAGATAGGATGCTTAAGTGGACTCACTTCTTGCCCGTTAAGACTTCAGATCCGCTAAAGATTATGCCAGACAATATATTCAAGAGATATTCAAAATTCATGGGGTTCCTTTGTCCATCATATCTGATAGAGGCACTCAGTCCACATCACATATCTGGAAGACTTTTTAAAAGAGTCAAGGCACCCATGTGAACCTTAGTACAACTTTTTATCCACAAAGCGATGGTCAGGCCGAGAAAACCATTCTGACTCTAGAAGATATGATGAGAGCTTGCATGATCGACTTCAAAGGTAATTGGAATGATCACTTACCTCTTATTAAGTTTGCTTAAAATAATAGTTATCATTCCAGTATTCAGATGGCTTTGTTTGAAGCGTTGTATGGGAGCAAGTGTAGATCCCCTAATGGCTTGTTTGAAGTGGGTGAGGCTACATTGATAGGACCAGACTTAGTCTATCAAGCCATGGAGAAAGTGGCATTAATTAGAGAACAGTTAAAAATGGCCGAAAGTCGGCATAAATCTTTCTCTGATGTTAGAAGGAGATTCTTAGAGTTTGAGGTAGATGATTGGTTTTTTTTTAAGGTCTTGGGTGATGCGTTTTGGTAAAAATGGGAAGCTTAGTCCCCGATATGTTTGCCACTACCGTATTCTGAGAAAAATTAGGAAAGTAGCTTATGAGTTAGAGTTGCCTATGGAGTTGGTAGTCGTGCATCCTATGTTTCATATCTCTATGTTGAAAAAGTGTGTTGGAGATCCATCACTTATTGTTCCATTAGAAACTATTGGGGGTGAAGGATAACTTGTCTTTCGAGGAAGTGCCGATCCAGATACTAGATGGACAGGTATGTAAGTTGAGAACCAAAGACGTAGCGTCAGTGAGGTTATATGGAGAAATCAATTTCTTGAAGAGGCTATGTGGGAGGCTGAAGAGGATATAAAGATGAGATACCCAGAGTTGTTCATTCTTTAGGACGACAGTGCTGGAGGTAATAGTCCTTGTCTTGTTTCAGATTCATCATTTATTCTTTATGTTTAAGTGTTTTAGTACATACACTCATATTCATGCCTATTATTTTCTTATATGTGGTTGTGACCTTGTTAGAGAGAATAAGTTGATAAAAAGTGAGCTTGAGTTAGCTACTCTATCTTGATAATCATTTGAGGACGAATGATCCCAAAGGGGAGATATTGTAACACCTCACAACTCCAAAGTAAAGATTTGAACAATCATTTGTATTCATATAGGTCCGAACACGGTGATTTTTAAGTTTTAAATGTATGCAATATACCTTACCAAGTGTGTCGGGTGTAGTTTAGGATCGTAAGGTACCTCAACAACTAAGACAAGTTCTAAACATTTCTATCGGCTAAATTTTCACAGTAGTTCATAAAAGGGTCAACTTCAAACTACCGTATCTGTTAGAATATAAAGTGTTAGTAACCCAGAACAATTCAAATTAAAGATCTATGAGTCTTGTTTACACCGCCGTCAAGTTAGCATCAATCAAAGTTTTGAGTAAAATACTATGATTGATTTACTAAAGACGCTCTAACGTAGAAAATGTTCCGCAATGGCTCCACGATATGGAGACAAAACAAACTTTACTGTCCATTCGTCCTCCAACTTTTTTTATTTATTTTTTAAGGGTATTTTATCCTAAAAACACTTGGGAAGTTATTTATGTGACCGAAACGTATAAGAAATCAGTTTTTTCATAATTAAATCCTATCATTCACTTTTAAAATTCTACGCTCAAGAACTGCAAGAAACATCAAGGCTAGGGTTCATCTTTCAAGATTCTCCGTCAGGCTTCCCTACTAAGGTATGTAAGACTTAAATAAGGAATTCATTTCATCCTCATGTTAAATATTTCTCAATCTTCATGAACATAATTTTATAATTAGGGTTATCAAATCTCATTCGAATTCGTCACATTTATGACGAAATTGCATGATTTCCTAGATTATTTATTTATGATTATGGATTCTTGATTATTGTACTTTATTCTTCTTTATACTTAGTAAGTTCTTTCATTTCATTCTTATGAGATATTGACATGATATTGTTCTGATTTCATGAAGCTTTTATTTCAACACAGGATTTTAGAGTCTTTATGCTATTACGAAAATTATTTTTGAATATCTATGAGCTATGTAAGTTCTAGGAGACTTTCTCATGATTTAAGTTATAAGAATGATTTGAAAGATATATTTTAGAAAGTTTGAGCTCTATCTCAACATTTACTCAAGCAGACAGTTTATCAAATTATGAGCATTTCATATAACTATATTATTTTGGGAGTATTATTTAGCACTGAGAGGATGCATGTTTAGAAAATCCAAGTCCCATAACTACATGCCACTGTAGGATTTGAGTATGCTGCTTTGACAGTCAACTCCTTTAGCTTTTTGAGGCTCAGTTAGTGTATCCACATTAGACGGACATGGTTTATACCCTGGAAAGGTATAGGGCAGCTCACCCAACTAGGATCATAAGTTGGACATCATCAGCTCACATGGTGTTTATCGGTTGTAAGAAACTACCTAATTGTAACACCCCGTATCCGAAATAGACCAAAAATGCATATTTTGAGAAGTTGCAGGTGCAACCCACGGTTTCCACCCACGGACCGTAGGTCAGACCATGGCCTGTGCTGGTCGTCCGTGGTTCACCACTGCAACCCCTCCCTAACCCTAGATCAGAAAATCGGCTAAATCTCGACCCACGGACAGACTAACGGTCCGTAGGTCAGACAGCGGTCCGTGGTCTGTGTCGATGGATCAAGTCCCCCTTTACCTAGCCTCTGACGCAAACGACGGCCGATCAGAACGGACCGTCGTTCGATCCACAGTCCGAAGGTGTGACCGTAGGTGAGGGTCAGCAGCTAGTTAGAGGAAATTGTTGATTGGGTCAACTTCAAATGGTCATAACTCTCAGCACAAAAGGAATTATGTGTCCCATGACCTATTATATGATAGATAATTGAATCCTCTTTCCAACTCCATCGAGTTTGCTAAAATCCAACCTCCAAGTAAAAAGTTATGCTTATTTTAGGGAAGCCCTGTTGGGTAGACTTGACCTACGACCCCAATCTACAGACCGTAGATTGACCTACGGCCCGTAAGTCCTGACCGTCGATCACTCCGACAGCAGTTAAGTCAGGGGTCTTTTTGTCTTTTCCTATTTCGTTGGACCCCTAAGCTATGTCGTTTAAAGCCTAAATTATGAGGTTTTAGTCAGTTCAAGCCTAGAAAAATAACTAGAACTAACTTAAGTCAGATCATTCTACAAAACTTAGAAAAATTAGAACGCTAAGAGGAGAAAGAGGTCAAGAACCCTAGTTCAAGAACGCAACAAGTTTCCTCCAGTTCCAGCCCTAAAATCGAAGGATTTCTTTATGGAATTCGTCACCAGGTATGTGGGATTTCACTAGTGGGTTCCTTTTGCCCATTAGGCCCCTAGAACTCCGTCAGTTTCTTGATTTTCTTACTATGAAGAGACCTAGGGTTTCTAGAATTTCAGTAGATTATCATGAATTACTTATGAATATGTCCCAAATCAAATTATCATGTTTGTACTTAGTTTATTGCATGAATTTCAGAACCCTAGCTTTGTACTTCTTTACTTCTTGAATTACACATGGTAGGTCAAATATTTCAGTTATTCATATATACATGCTCCAGTTTTGAATGCCACATTATCAATATATTTCAGCACAAACCCTATTTTGAGTTATAAATCTTGAGAAGCTTTTTTTAAGACAGCACTTGAGTTTTAAACTGAGTTTTTGAGAAAGTTAAGATGAGTTTTGGGAAAGAGCTTCTAAAACATAATTAGTATGACAATCGAGTAGGTCATCAATGTATGAACAGTATGGTATATAGATATACCATCAATGTTTATGCAGTATGACTTCCCAAGTCATCAATAATCATAGTATAATATGATTTTGAATTGTTTTCTAAGAAGAAGATTGCAAGTATGAGTATCTACAAGTCAGTATTTTGAGCTATTCAGTAATTCAGTCATAATGTATTCAGTTATATATGCCTCAGTTTATGAATGCATCATTATCATATCAATTGTTGCATTCTTAGATTGCACGTTCAGTTTTGAGCTATCCATTATATACAGAAACTCAGTCATAATGCGTTAACCACTTAATCTATTGGGAGTAGCATAATACCGAGTTGGACTAGGGTTCAGCGTACCCATATAGTCACAGAACTATGAGCCACGTAGGTGTAAGTCCCCTCTATTGGGAAATATCAGTTAGTGATCACGCCAGTCATGCCTCTATACCTTTGGTCGGGTATATTAGGTCCTCTCGATGGGGCGTATACATCGGATTCCACATATAGCTCATGTGGTTTAATTGTCGGTTATTAGTAGCTCCCACAGTCACTCAGATTCTATTGCATTGACCTCATTTATAGTACAGTCAGTATTCAGTTTCAGCATGTTATAAATTTGGTCATTGCATTCAGTTAGCTCAGTATTCAGTATCTATATCATGTTCAGATTATGCTCTCGCTTTATTGCTCGTTCAGTTATATGTTTATTTCAGCTTTATTCTATCTTGCATGCTCAGAACCTTTCAAGTACTGACGCATACATGCACTACATCTTCTCTTGATGTAGGTTCAGTTTCTCAGCATCCAGATCACGCTTAGATTGGTTCTGGATCTCCAGTTCAACGGAATCAGTGGTGAGTCCTCATTCTTCGAGGACCAGTGACATGTTTATCTTTTCAGCATTTTTAGTCCTTTAGTTTCAGTTTTGCTAGACCTAGCTGAGGGCATGTCCCATCCTTTCTAGTCAGTTAGAGGCTATTTTCAAACATAGTTAGATTCAACTTAGTATTGAGTTAATATTTTCTTTTTATTAAACTCATCAGTTTTCATTCATATCAGTTATAGTATTTGGGTATTCCCCATTTTTTCATTTTATTTATTATTATAACTTCCGCATCAGTTTATTATTCAACTTATCTTTAGTATGCTCATGATCATGCCAGTAGGGTTAGCTTGGGATAAATTTTGGTCCTAGGTCCCGTGTCCGCATCTCGGGGGTAGTCTTGGGGCGTGACAAACTTTGTATCAGAGAAATAGGTTTAAGAGTCCTAGGATGTTTGAAAAGCCACACTAAGTAGAGTCCTTTTCATGGGTGTGAAGTGCACCACATCTAATGAGAAGGAGGCTACAAAATGTTTTAGGAAGAATCTTCATTTTCTCGTTACTCTTATCGTGCGTAAGGTATGATCTAATTCTATTCTGACTCGACGTTCTACGTTTCAACGATCATGCCTCCCCGTAAAGCTAACGCCAGGAATGTGAATGCCAGGAATGCTAACGTAGTTCCTCTAGTCCCAGATTAAGAAGTTTCGAATGTAGAGTTACAGAACGCTATTCAAATTTTGGCTCAAATTATGAATAATCAGAACAATCAGCAAGAAAGCTAGAATAGGGAACTCTAAATACTCTCAGTAGAAATCGGGTGGTGGAAATCACTCACAGTTTCGACAAGATTAGAATAGTAGGGCACCAGGCTCTAAGTCTCATGGAAGTATTTCAGGAAATAGGACCTACCCAACTTGTCCAAACTGTGGTAAGAACCATCCAGGCGAGTGTCTTGCAGGCAAGGAAGGATGCTTTGGGTGTGGTCAGTCTAGTCATAGGGTGAAGAATTTCCCTTCTACCAGGAAGGGGCAAGAAGGTAACAATATTAGGGCTCAGTCTACAGCTCCAACAGTACCGACAGGTCTCCCAACTTAGGAGGGTGTGTCATCTTGTAAAGGTGGCAGTCAGCGCCAAGGAAGGCTTTATGCTCTCCAGGATCAGCAGGACCAGGAAGATTCTCCTGATGTGATCACTGCTACGTTTCGAGTCCTTCTTTAGATATTTTTGAAGTGTTAGATCCAAGGGCTACTCTTACTTGTGTAACTCTCTTTATAGTAGTAATCTTAGGAGTTAGTCTAGAAACTCCTTCAGAACCCTTCTCAGTCTCTACCCCAGTTGGTGACCTTGTTATAACTAGATGGATATACAGAAACCGCCCTATCTCAGTCTCTTAGAAAATCACCTCAGCAGATCTTGTAGAGTTAGAAATGGTAGATTTCGATAGAATTCTAGGCATGGATTGGTTTCAGTTCTGTCATGCCTCAGTCGATTGTAGAATTTGGGTTGTTCAGTTCCAATTTCCAAATGAGCTAGTCTTAGAATAGAAGGGTAGTAGCTTAGTGCCTGTATGTCGATTATCTCTTACCTTAAGGCCAGAAAGAGGTAAATCTAGAGGGTGATGTAGCACATATTGAGGAAAAAGGGAAGGAAGTAGAAAAAGATGTTCATCGGCTTGCTCTCTTAGGAGTTAGTCTTACTAACACATCAGATGGTGGTGTGATAGTCCAGAATAGATCAGAACTTTCATTGGTAGCGGAGGTTAAAGGAAACATGACAATGATCCTATATTATTTCAGTTAGAAGGTGCAGTTCAACAGCATAAAGTAGAGGTTTTCTCCCAAGGGGAAGATGGTCGATAATATGTTCCTTAGGCGGATGAGTAGGTGAAGCAGCCTTGATAGGGCCACATTCAGTTCATGTAGCTATGGAAAAAGTGCCACTCATTAGATATAGACTTAAGACATCCCAGAGTCGCCAAAAATCTTATGCAGATGTAAGGAGAAGGGAACTAGAGTTCCAAGTTGATGATTGGGTTTTTCTAAAAGTATCGCCTATGAAAGGGGTGATGAGATTTGACAAGAAAGGGGAGCTCAGTCCAAGATATGTAGGCCCTTACAATATCTTAAAAAGTACTGGAATAGTGGCATATGAGTTAGAGTTTCCAACTGAACTAATAGCAATGCATCCAGTTTTTCACATTTCACTATTGAAGAAGTGTGTGGGTGATCCAGCATCTATTGTACCTTTAGAAAGTGTGGTTGTGAAGGATAGTCTCACTTATAAAGAGGTACCAGTTGAAATCCTTGATCCTCAGGTTAGAAGGTTGAGAAACAGAGAAGTCGTTACAGTCAAGGTTTTGTGGAGGAGTTAGTCCGTAGAGGGAGCTACTTGGGAAGCACAAGCAAACATGAAGTCCAAGTACCCTCACCTATTTCCTTCCGATTCCACTCCAGCTTGAGGTAATAGTTCCTCATCAGTTTTTAAGTCATTCTTGCGCATATTTAGTCTTAGTATTTTGTTCCTTCAGTCAGCCTTGCATTTACAGCATATTTGCATGTTATTAGAACTCAGTTCAGTCAGAAATTAGTTTCTATTACTTAGTGGTAGGGATTGCAGCTTCTTCCCTCCATACTCAGCTAGTTTAGTCTTCATTCGAGGACGAATGGTCCCAAGGGGGAGATAATGTAACACCCTGTATCCGAAATAGACTAAAAATGCAGATTTTGAGAAGTTGCAGCTGCAACCAATGGTTGTCATCCACGGACCATAGGTCAGACCATTGCCCGTGCTTGTGGTCTGTGGTTCACCACTACAACCCCTCCCCAAACCTAGCTTAGAAAATAGTCTAAGTGTCGACCCACGAACAGACCCATAGTCCGTAGGTCAAACAGCGGTCGTAGATCAAGGCACCCTTTACCCAGCTTCTGACGCAAACGACGGCCGACCAGAATGGACCGTTGTTCGATCCACGGTACGTAGGTCTGACTGTAGGTGAGGGTCAACAGCCAGTTAGAGAAAAAATGTTGATTGGGTCAACTTCAAACGGTCATAACTCACAGCACAAAAGGAATTATGTATCCCATGACCTATTATATGATATATTATTGAATACTCTTTCCAACGCCATTAAGTTTGCTAAAATCCAACCTCTGAGTAAAAAGGTATGCTCATTTTAGTGAAACCCTGTCGAGCAGACTTGACCTACAACCCCAATCTACGGACCATAGATTGACCTACGGCCCGTAGGTCTAGACGTCGATCACTCCGACAGCAGTTAAGTCATGGGTATTTTGGTCTTTTCCTATTTCGTTGGACCCCTAAGCTACGTCGTTTAGACCCTAAATTATGAGGTATTAGTCAGTTTAAGCCTAGAAACATAAGTAGAACTTACCAAAGTCAGATCATTCTTCAAAACATAGAAAAATTAGAACGCTAAGAGGTGAAAGAGGTGAAGAGCCCTAGTTCAAGAATGTAGCAAGTTTCCTCCAGTTCCCTCCCTGAAATCGATAGATTTCTTCGTGGAATTCGTCACCAGGTATGTGGAATTTCACTAGTGGGTTTCTTTTGCCCATTAGGTCCCTAGAACTCCGTCAGTTTCTTGATTCTCTTACTATGAACAGACCTAGGGTTTTTAGAATTTTAGCAGATTATCATGAATTACTTATGAATATATCCCAAATCAGATTATCATGTTTGTACTCAGTTTATTGCGTGAATTTCTGAACCCTAGCTATGTATTTCTTCAGTTCTTGAATTACACATGCTAGGTCAGATATTTCATTTATTCATACATACAAGCTCTAGTTTTGAACGCCACATTATCAGTATATTTCACCATAAACCCTATTTTGAGTTATAAATCTGGAGAAACTTTTATAAGACAACACCTGAGTTTTAAACTGAGTTTTTGAGAAAGTTAAGATGAGTTTTGAGAAAGAACTTCTAAAACATAATTAGTATGACAATCGAGTAGGTCATCAATGTATGAACAGTATGGTATCTAGATATACCATCAATGTTTATGCAGTATGACTTCCCAAGTTATCAATGATCATAGTATAATATGATTTTGAATTGTTTTCTAAGAAGAAGATTTCAAGTATGAGTATCTACATGTCTGTATTTTGAGCTATTCAGTATTTCAGTCATAATGTATTCAGTTATACATGCCTCAGTTTATGAATGCATCATTATCATATTAAATGTTCCATTCTCAGATTGCATGTTCAGTTTTGAGCTATCCATTATATACAGAAACTCAGTCATAATGTGTTAACCACTTAATCTATTTGGAGTAGCATAATTGCAAGTTGGACTAGGGTTCAGCGTACCCATATAGTCCCAGAACTACGAGCCACGTAGGTGTAAGTCCCCTTTGTGGGTAATATTAGTTAGTGATCATGCCAGTCATGCCTATATACCTTTGGCTCGGTATATTGGATCCTCTCGATGGGGCGTATACACCAGACTCCACATTTAGCTCATGTGGTTTTGTTGTTTGTTATTAGTAGCTTCCAAAGTTCACTCAGATTCTATTGCATTGACCTCATTTACAGTACAATCAGTATTCAGTTTCAGCATGTTATAAAATTGGTCAATGCATTTAGTTAGCTCAGTATTCAGTATCTATATCATGTTCAGATTATGCTCTCGCTTTATTGCTCGTTCAGTTATATGTTTATTTCAGCTTTATTCTATCCTGCATGCTCAATACCATTCAAGTACTGACGCATACGTGCACTACATCTTCTCGTAATATAGGTTCAGGTTCTCAGCATCCAGATCACGCTTAGATCGGTTCTCGATCTCCAATTAAATGGAATCAGTGTTGAGTCCTCATTCTTCGAGGACCAGTGACATGTTTAACTCGTCAGTATTTTTAGTCCTTCAGTTTCAGTTTTGCTAAACTTATTTAGGGCATTTCCCATCCTTTCTAGTCATGTAGAGGCTATTTTCAGACATAGTTAGATTCAGCTTAATATTGAGTTAATATTTTTTTGTATTAACCGCATCAGTAGGGTTAGCTTGGGATCACTTGTTGTCCTAGGTCCCGTGTCCATGTCTCGGGGGTAGTCTCGGGGCATGACAAACTTGGTATCAGAGCACTAGGTTTAAAGGTCCTAGGATGTCTGAAAAGCCGCACTAAGTGGAGTCCTTTTAATGGGTATAAAGTGCACCACATCTAATGAGAAGGAGGCTACGCAGTGTTTTAGGAAGAATCTTCATTTTCTCGTTACTCTTATCGTGCGTAAGGTATGATCTAATTCAATTCTAAATCGATGTTCTACGTTTCAGCGATCATGCCTCCTCGTAGAGCTAACGTCAGGAATGCGAATGCCAGGAATACTAACGCAGTTCCTGTAGTCCCAGATCAGGAAGTTTCGAATGCAGAGTTTTAGGACGCTATTCAAATTTAAGGTCAAAGTATGAATAATCAGAACAATCAGCAAGTTGAGGGAGATAAACTTAGGGAAATCTCTAAGGTAAACAAGAAAGCTAGAACAGGGAACTATGAGTACTCTCAGCAGAAATCAGGTGGTGGAAATCCCTCACTGTTTCGAAAAGATCAGAATAGTAGGGCACCAGGCTCTAAGTCTCAGGGAAGTGTTTCAGGAAATAGAACCTACCCAACTTGTCCAAAGTATGGTAAGAACCATCCAGGCGAGTGTTTTGCAGGCAAGGAAGGATGCTTTGGGTGTGGTCAGTCTAGTCATAGGGTGAAGAATTGCCCTTCTGCCAGGAAGGGGCAAGAAGGTAACAATACTAGGGCTTAGGCTATAGCTCCAACAGTACTGGCAGGTCACCAAAATCAGGAGGTTGTGTCATCTTATACAGGTGGCAGTCCGCGCGAACGCAATTTTTATGTTGTCGAGGCTCACCAGGACCAGGAAGATTTTCCTGATGTGATCACTGTTACGTTTCGAGTCCTTCTTTAGATGTTTTTGTAGTGTTAGATCCAAGGGCTACTCTTACCTTCGTAACTCTCCTTATAGCAGTAATCTTAGGAGTTAGTCTAGAAACTCCTTCAGAACCCTTCTCAGTCTCTACCCCAGCTGGTGACCTAGTTATAACTAGACGGATATACAGAAATTTCCCTATCTTAGTCTCTCAGAAAGTCACCTCAGTAGATCTTATCGAGTTAGAAATGGTAGATTTCGATATAATTCTAGGCTTGGATTGGTTTCAGTTCTGTCATGCGTCAGTCGATTGTAGAATTCGGGTTGTTTAGTTCCAATTTCCAAATGAGCCAGTCTTAGAATAGAAGGGTAGTAGCTCAGTGCCTGTATGTCGATTATCTCTTACCTTAATGCCAGAAAGAGGTGAATCTAGAGGGTGGTGTAGAACATATTGAGGAATTAGTCTTACTAACACATCAGATAGTGGTGTGATAGTCCAGAATAGATCAAAACCTTCATTGGTAGCGGAGGTTAAAGGAAACAGGAAAATGAACCTATATTATTTCAGTCAGAACGTGCAGTTCAAAAACAGAAAGTAGAGGTTTTCTCCTAAGGGGGATTTGGTTGCTTATGTGTTCCTTAAGTGGACGAGTAGGTGAAACAACATTCCATAGGGCCAGATTCAGTTCATGAAGCTATGGAGAAAGTGCCACTCATTAGAAATGGACTTAAGACAGCCTAGAGTAGCCAGAAATCTTATGCAGATGTAAGGAGAAGGGAACTAGAGTTCCAAGTTGATGATTGGGTTTTTCTAAAAGTATCGCCTATGAAAGGGGTGATGAGATTTGTCAAGAAAGGAGAACTCAGTCCTAGATATGTAGGCCCTTAAAAGATTTTGAAAAGGATTGGTAAAGTGGCATATGAGTAAGAGTTGCCAACTAAACTAGCAACAGTGCATCCATATTTTCACATTTCCCTATTGAAGAAGTATGTGGGTGATCCAGCATCTATTGTACCTTTAGAAAGTGTGGTTGTGAAGGATAGTCTCACTTATAAAGAGGTACTAGTTGAAATCCTTGATCATCAGGTTCGAAGGTTTATAAACAAAGAAGTCGTATCAGTCAAGGTTTTGTGGAGGAGTCAGTCCGTAGAGAGAGCTACTTATGAAGCAGAAGCCGCCATTAAGTCCAAGTACCCTCACCTCTTTCCTTCCGATTCCACTTCAGCTTAAAGTAATAATTCCTCATCAGTTTTTCAGTCATTCTTGCGAATATTCAGTCTTAGTATTTTGTTCCTTCAGTCAGCCTTGCATTTTCAGCGTATTTGCATGTTATTAGAATTCAGTTCAGTCAGAAATTAGTTTCTATTACTTAGTGGTAGGGATTGCAGCTTCTTCCCTCCATACTCAGCTAGTTTAGTCGTCATTCGAGGGCGAATGGTCCCAAGGGGGAGATAATGTAACATCGTATATCAGAAATAGACCAAAAATGCAGATTTTGAAAAGTTACAAGGGCAACCCACGGTTGCATCTACGGACCGTAGGTCAGACCATGGCCCATGCTAGTGGTCCGTGGTTCACCACTGCAACCACTCCCTAAACCTAGCTCAGAAAATCATCTAAGTCTTGACCCACGGACAGTCCCACAGTCCGTAGTTCAGACATCGGTCTGTGGATCAAGGCCCCCTTTACCCAGCTTCTAACGTAAATGACGGCCGACCAGAACGGACCATTATTCGATCCACGGTCCGTAGGTCTGACCGTAGGTGAGGGTCAGCAGGCAATTAGAGGAAAATTATTTATTGGGTCAACTTCAAATGGTCATAACTCCCAGCACAAAAGCAATTATGTGTTGTATGACCTATTATAAGATAGATAATTGAATCCTCTTTCCAACACCACCGAGTTTGCTAAAATCCGACCTCCGAGTAAAAAGTTATGCTCATTTTAGTGATCCCCAATCGGGCAGACTTGACCTACGACCCCAATCTACGGACCGTAGTTTGACCTACGGCCCGTAGGTCCCGTCCGTCGATCACTCCGATAGCAGTTAAGTCAGGGGTCTTTTGGTATTTTCCTATTTCGTTGGACCCCTAAGCTACGTCGTTTAGACCCTAATTTATGAGGTTTTAGTTTGTTTAAGCCTAGAAACATAACTAGAACTTACCTAAGTCAGATCATTCTTCAAAACTTAGAAAAATTAGAACCCTAAGCGGAGAAAGAGGTCAAGAACCCTAGTTCAAGAACGCATCAAGTTTCCTCCAGTTCTAACCCTGGAATTGAAGGATTTCTTGTTGGAATTCATCACCAGGTATGTGGGATTTCACTAGTGGGTTGTTTTTGCCCATTAGGTCCCTAGAACTCCATCAGTTTCTTGATTCTCTTACTATGAACAGGCCTAGGGTTTCTAGAATCTCAGCAGATTATCATGAATTACTTATGAATATGTCCCAAATCAGATTATCATGTTTGTACTCAGTTTATTGCAAGAATTTCAGAACCCTAACTATGTATTTCTTTAGTTCTTGAAATACACAGGCTAGGTCAGATATTTCAGTTATTCATATATACATGCTTCAGTTTTGAGCGCCACATTATCAGTATATTTCAGCATAAACCCTATTTTGAGTTATAAATCTTGAGAAGCTTTTTTTAAGACAACACTTGAGTTTTAAACTGAGTTTTTGAGAAAGTTAAGATGAGTTTTGAGAAAGAACTTCTAAAATATGATTAGCTTGACAATTGAGTAGGTCATCAATGTATGAACAGTATGGTATCTAGATATACCATCAATGTTTATGCAGTATGAATTTCGAAGTCATCAATGATCATAGTATAATATGATTTTGAATTGTTTTCTAAGAAGGAGGTTTCAAGTATGAGTATCTACATGTCTGTATTTTGAGCTATTAAGTATTTCCGTCATAATGTATTCAGTTATACATGCCTCAATTTATGAATGTATCATTTTCATAATAATTGTTGCAATCTCAGAATTGCATGTTTAGTTTTGAGCTATCCATTATATACATAAACTCAGTCATAATGTGTTTACCACTTAATCTATTGGGAGTAACATAATACCGAGTTGGACTAGGGTTCATCGTACCGATATAGTCACAGAACTATGAGCCACGTATGTGTAAGTCCCCTATGTGGAGAATATCAGTTTGTGATCACGCCAATCATGCCTCTATATCTTTGGCTGGGTATATTGGGTCCTCTCGATGGGGCGAATACGTCGGACTCCACATTTAGATCATGTGGTTTTACTGTTGTTTATTAGTAGATCCCATAGTTCACTCAGATTCTATTGCATTGACCTCATTTACAGTACAATCAGTATTAAGTTTCAGCATGTTATAAATTTGGTCATTGCATTCAGTTAGCTTAGTATTCAGTATCTATATCATGTTCAGATTCTGCTCTGGCTTTATTGCTCATTCAGTTATATGTTTATTTCAGCTTTATTCTATCCTGCATGCTCAGTACTATACAAGTACTGACACATACGTGCACTACATCTCCTCGTGATGTAAGTTCATGTTCTCAGCCTCCTGATCACGCTTAGATCGGTTATCGATCTCCAGTTCAATGAAATCAATGGTGAGTCCTCATTCTTCGAGGACCAGTGATATGTTTATCTTTTCAGTATTTTTAGTCCTTTAGTTATAGTTTTGCTAGACTTAGCTGGGGCATGTCCCATCCTTTCTAGTCAGTTAGAGGCTATTTTCAGACATTGTTAGATTCATCTTAGTATTGAGTTAATATTTTTTTTGTATTAAACTCATCAGTTTTCATTCATCTCAGTTAGAGTATATAGGTATTCCCCATTCTTTTCATTTTATTTATGATTATAGCTTCCGAATCAGTTTATTATTCAACATATATTTAGTATGCCCATGATCATACCAATAGGGTTAGCTTGGGATCACTTGTGGTACTACATCCCGTGTCCACGTCTCTGGGGTAGTCTCGGGGTGTGAAAAACTTGGTATCAGAGAACTAGGTTTAAGAGTCCTAGGATGTCTGAAAAGCCGCACTAAGTAGAGTCCTTTTCATGGGTGTGAAGTGCACCACATCTAATGAGAAGGAGGCTACGAAGTGTTTTAGGAAGAATCTTCATTTTCTCGTTACTCTTATCGTGCGTAAAGTATGATCTAATTATATTCTAACTCGACGTTCTACGTTTCAGCGATCATGCCTCCCCATAGAGCTAACGCCAGGAATGCTAACACAGTTCCTCTAGTCCCAGATGAGGAAGTTTCGAATGCAGAGTTTCAGAACGGTATTCAAATTTTGGTTCAAAGTATGAATAATCAGAACAATCAGCGGGTTGAGGGAGATAAGCTTAGGGAAATCGCTAAGGTAAACAAGAAATCTAGAAAAGGGAACTATGAGTACTCTCTGCAGAAATCGGGTGGTGGAAATCACTCACAGTTTCGACAAGATCAAAATAGTAGGGCACCAGGCTCTAAGTCTCAGGGAAGTGTTTCAGGAAATAGGACCTACCCAACTTGTCCAAAGTGTGGTAAGAACCATCTAAGCGAGTGTCTTGAAGGCAAGGACAGATTTTTTGTGTGTGGTCAGTCTAGTCATAGGGTGAAGAATTGCCCTTTTCCTAGGAAGGAGCAAGAAGGTAACAATACTAGGGCTCAGTCTACAGCTCCAACAGTACCGGCAGGTCGCCTAACTCAGGAGGGTGTGTCATATTGTATAAGTGGCAGTCTGCGCCAAGGCAAATTTTATGCTCTCCAGGCTCACCAGGACCAGGAAGATTCTCCTGATGTGATCACTGCTACGTTTCGAGTCCTTCTTTAGATGTTTTTGTAGTGTTAGATCCAAGGGCTACTCTTACCTTTGTAACTCTCTTTATAGCAGTAATCTTAGGAGTTAGTCTAAAAACCCCTTCAGAACCCTTCTCAGTCTCTACCCCAGTTGGTGACTTAGTTATAACTAGACGGATATACAGAAACTGCCCTATCTCAGTCTCTCAGAAAGTCACCTCAACAGATCTTGTAGAGTTAGAAATGGTAGATTTTGATATAATTCTAGGCATGGATTGGTTTCAGTTCTGTCAAGCCTTAGTCGATTGTAGAATTCAGGTTGTTCAGTTCCAATTTCCAAACGAGCCAGTCTTAGAAATAGAAGGGTAGTAGCTCAGTGCTTGTATGTCAATTATCTCTTACCTTAAGGCCAGAAAGAGGTGAATCTAGAGGGTGGTGTAGCACATATTGAGGAAAAAAGGAAGGAAGTAGAAAACGATATTCATCGGCTTGCTCTCTTAGGAGTTACTCTTACTAACACATCAGATGGTGGTTTGATAGTGCAGAATAGATCAGAACATTCACTGGGAGCGGAGGTGAAAGGAAACAGGACAATGATCCTATATGATTTCAGTCAGAAGGCGCAGTTCTACAGTAGAAAGTAGAGGTTTTCTCCCAAAGGGGAGCTGCTCTATTATGTGTTCCTTAGGCGGATGAGTAGGTGAAGCAGCCTTGATAGGGCCAGATTCAGTTCATGTAGCTATGGAGAAAGTGCCACTCATTAGAGATAGACTTAAAACAGCCCAGAGTCGCCAAAATCTTATGCAAATGTAAGGAGAAGGGAACTTGAGTTCCAATTTGATGATTCGGTTTTTCTAAAAGTGTCGCCTATGAAAGGGGTGATGAGATTTGGCAAGAAAGGTGAGCTCAGTCCAAGATATGTAGGCCCTCACAATATCTTAAAAAGGATTGGAAGAGTGGCATATGAGTTAGAGTTGCCAACTGAACTAGCAACAATGCATCCAGTTTTTCAAATTTCGCTATTGAAGAAGTGTGTGGGTGATCTAACATCTATTGTACCTTTAGAAAGTGTGGTTGTGAAGGATAGTCTCACTTATAAAGAGGTACCAATTGAAATCCTTGATCGTCAGGTTCGAAGGTTGAGAAACAAAGAAGTCGTTTCAGTCAAGGTTTTGTGGAGGAGTTAGTCCGTAGAGGGAGCTACTTGGGAAGCACAAGCAGACATGAAGTCCAAGTACCCTCACCTCTTTCCTTCCGATTCCACTCCAGCTTGAGGTAATAGTTCCTCTTCAGTTTTTCAGTCATTCTTGCGCATATTCAATCTTAGTATTTTGTTCCTTCAGTCAACCTTGCATTTACAGTGTATTTGCATGTTATTAGAACTCAGTTCAGTCAGAAATTAGTTTATATTACTTAATGGTAGGGATTGCAGCTTCTTCCCTCCATACTCAGCTAGTTTAGTCTTCATTCGAGGACGAATGGTCCCAAAGGGAAGATAATGTAACACTCTGTATTCGAAATAAACCAAAAATGCAGATTTTGAGAAGTTGCAGGTGCAATCCACGGTTGCCATCCATGGACCATAGGTCAGATCATGGTCCGTGCTGGTGGTTCGTGGTTCACCACTGCAACCCCTCCCTAAACCTAGCTCAGAAAATCGTCTAAGTCTCGACCCACGGTCTGTTGGTCAGATAGTGGTCCGTGGTATTTGTCCATGGATCAAGGCCCCCTTTACCCAGCCTCTGACGAAAATGACGACCGATCAGAATGGACCGTTGTTCGATCCACGGTTCATAGGTCTGACCGTAGGTGAGGGTCAGCAGCCAGTTATAGGAAAATTGTTGATTGGGTCAACATCGAATGATCATAACTCCCAGCACAAAATGAATTATGTGTCCCATGACCTATTATATGATAGATATATGAATCCTCTTTCCAATACCACCGAGTTTGCTAAAATCCGATCGCCGAGTAAAAAAGTTAAGCTTATTTTAGTGAAACCCTGTCGGGCAGACTTGACCTACAACCCCAATCTACGGACCATAGATTGACCTACGGCCCGTAGGTCCCGTCCGTCGATCACTCCGACAACAGCTAAGTCATGGGTGTTTTGGTCTTTTCCTATTTTGTTGGAACTCTAAGCTACGTCGTTTAGACCCTAAATTATGAGGTTTTAGTCAGTTTAAGCCTAGAAACATAACTAGAACTTACCTAAGTCAGATCACTCTTCAAAACGTAGAAAAATTAGAACGCTAAGAGGAGAAAGAGGTCAAGAACCCTAGTTCAAGAACGCAACAAGTTTCCTCCAGTTTGTAACATCCGACAATTTAAAATGAATATGAAGAAGCTTGAAATTGGAAGTAGTCATTTTTGGAAAAAAATTCAGAATCTGGAAATTCGGCCAAGTGTGGAAATCAGTGAGTTTTTGGCCAACTTTGAGCAGTCATACCTCCTAGCT
>JAJOON010034616.1:0-23247 GCA_029582645.1 Solanum megistacrolobum | reverse complement strand
ATGGGATTGGTCCCGAATTTTGTACTCTAAAGTATTAGATGGTTTTGAGACATCATGTATAAAGTCTAGAAAGTCTTCCGCTTGCTATTGTTTTTTTTTAATGAAATGTTTTCTTGATAAAGAAAGTTTTAATTCCTTATGGTTTTAGTGTCTATGCGATGAATGAATGCTAAGAGGCTTGTATTAGACCTCTTCGAGGTCGAGTACGCCGGTTACGACTAGGGGGTGCTCCCGGGTCGTGACAATTGGCCCAAGCCATAACGGCTCAAGCCAATAGGGAGGTTGTGGTCCCCTTGAACCCAAATGTGGGTACGGTGGCATCTGAAGTGAGGGACTTCTATAGAATGAATCCTCTGGACTTTCATGGTTCTAAGGTTGAGGAAGATCTTCAAGAGGTCATTGATGAAGTGTGCAAGGTGTTGATGATCATGGGAGTGACACTAGTGGAAAAGGAGGAATTGTTCGCTTACCAACTTAAGGGTGTTGCTCTAGTTTGTTTCAACCAATGAAAAGAAAAGAGAGCGGTTGATGCTGGTTCTCTCGAGTCGGAAAAATGTATGGTTGCTTTGGTTGATAGGTTCTTTCCCCTTGATATGAGGGAGGCAAATATAGTTGAATTCATCAACCTTCGTTAAGGAAACATGAGTGTGAAGGAATATGCTTTCAAGTTCACACAATTGTATATATATATGCTCCTACTATGATTGCTGATCCTAGGGCAAATATGAGTAAGTTTGTTTCGGGAATGTCTGAGATAGTATTCAAAGAATGTCGTACCGCCATGCCCATCAATGATATGGACATTTCTCACCTAATGGTACATGCTCAACAAATAGAAAAAGAGAAACTTAAGGAAATATCTAGGGAGGTAAAGAAGGAAAGGACTAGTGATAGTGACTTTTCACATTCAAGGTCCAATGGACATGGTTGTTCTAAGTTTCGACCAAGGTTTTTCGACCAAGGTTCCTCCAATGCTCCTTATAAATTCAACAAAGATAGGGTATCTAATCCTAAACCTCAAGGAGGAAATGTTGGTGGGTCTTCATCATCTACTTGTGCTAAATGTGGAAGAAAGCATGAGGGTAAATGCCTAGCCGGTTCTAATGCATGTTTTGGTTGTGGCAAGATAGATCATAAGATAAGGGACTGTCCCTCAGTTGCTAAGAATGAAGAAGATAATCATCGATGGGCTCAACCTTATCCTTCCTTAGGTTCTAGTTGGAGTCATAAGAAAAATAAATTTAATGCACTCCAGACTCGTAACGAGCAAGAGGGTTCTCCAGATGTGGTTATGGATATGTTGAAAGCCTTTCATCTTGATGTTTGTGGTTTGCTTGATCTCAGTGCTACCTTGTCTGTTGTGACGTCATATGTGGATATGAGGTTTGATATTCTTCTGAATGTGTTGTTAAACCCTTTTCTGTCTCTACTCCTATTGGTGAATCTATTGTGACTAAAAGAGTCTATAGAAATTGTCCCATCTCCTTATTCGATAGAGTCATTCATGTTGATATTATAGATCTTGATATGCTAGATTTCGATGTTATCATTGGTATGAATTGGTTGCCTTCTTGTTATGCTTCTATTGATTGTAGAACCGTGTAGTCAAGATTCAGTTTCCAAGTGAACCCATCCTAGAGTGGAAAAGGCAAATTTCTATGCCGAGATGTCAGTTTGTTTCTTGTCTTAAAGCTAAAAATACGATTTCTAAGGGTTGGATATACCATCTAGTTAGGGATATGGATTCTAAAACCCCTACTCTTGAGTTGGTCCCCGTTGTTAAAGAATTTTTGGAAGTGTTTCCCGATGATCTGCCCAGTGTTCCTCCCAAAAGAGAAATAGACTTCAACATTAAACTTCTCCTAGATATGCAACCTATCTCTATTTCTCTTACAGAATGGCTCCGAAAAAACTAAAGGAATTACATGAGCAATTGAAAGATTTGTTGGATAAGGGTTTCATCCGATCAAGTATCTCTCCACGGGCTACTCTAGTTTTGGTTTTTTGAAAGAAAAATAGTTCACTTAGCATGTGCATTGACTATCATCAGTTGAACAAGGTTACCACTAAAAATAAGTATCATCTCACAAGGATAGATGACTTGTTTGATCAACTTCAAGGATCAAGTTACTTCTTTAAGATTGAAATCTAGTTGGGTTATCACCAATTGAGGGTGAAAGAGGATGACATTCTGAAAATAGTTTTTCGAACTCAATATGGTCATTATGAGTTTTTGGTGATGTCCTTTGGTTTGACTAATGCTCCGACCACATTTATGACGTTTATGAATAAGGTGTTTAGAAAATACGTTGATATGTTCGTAATTGTGTTTATTGATGATATCTTGATGTATTCAAGGAGTGACGATAAGCATACCAATCATTTGTGGATTATGTTATAAGGCCTCAAGGACTAAAATTTTTTTGCAAAGTTTAGTAACTGCCAGTTTTGGTTAAGATCCATGACTTTTCTTGGTCACGTTATTTTCGGAAAGGGTATTGAGGTAGATTCTAAGAAGACAGATGCGGTTAAGAGTTGGCCTAGATCTCTATCACCTTCTGATATTAGAAGTTTCTTGGGCTTAGCCGATTACTATAGAAGATTTGTGGAAGGGTTTTCTTCGATTGCTTGTCCATTGATGGCATTGACCAAAAAGAAAGTCAAATTCTTATGGTCGGAAGCTTGTGAAAAGAGTTTTTCAGGAATTGAAAGATAGGCACACTTCCGCCCCGATATTAACTTTACCAAAAGGAACTGATGGGTTTGTAGTTTATTATAATGCTTCAAGAATTTAATTAGGAACTATCCTAGCCATGACTTATAACTAGCGATAATTGTATTTGCTTTAAAGATACGGTGACATTACTTATATGGTGTTCATGTAGATGTATTTAACGACCATATAAGTTTGCAATTTGTGTTTAAACAAAGAAATCCGAATCTTTACCAAAAAAAGTGGCTTGAGTTACTAAAGGATTATGACATGGGTGTTCTTCATCACCTCGATAAAGATAATATGGTGGCGGATTCTCTTAGTCGGTTATCAGTGGGAAGTGTTACTCATATTGAGGATGGTATGAAGGAGTTGGCTCGAGATGTTCATAGATTGGCCCGATTGAGTGTTCAATTAGTTTATTCCACCAAAGGTGGTGTTATGGTTCACAATGGTTTCAAATCGTCCTTTGTGTTGGAAGTGAAAGACAACCAAGGTCTTGACCTAATCTTGATTGAGTTGAAGGAAGCGATGCTAAAGAAATTAGTTGAGGCTTTCTCCCAAAGGGGAGATAGAGTTCTTCAATATCAAGGTCATTTGTGTGTTTCCAATGTAGATGAATTGAGAGAGAAAATCTTATCATAGTTCTCGATATTAAATTCACCCAGGTGCCACCAAGATGTGTCGTGACTTGCAGGAGGTCTATTGGTGTAATGGGATGAAGAAGGATATTGCATAATTTGTGGTTAAGTGTCCTAATTGTCAACAAGTGAAAGTTGAACATCAAAAGTTGTGAGATTTGTCCCAAGATATTAGTATCCCTACTTGGAAGTGGGAAGATATGAATATGGACTTTATTGGGGGTTTACCCCGTACCATGGTGACAACATGTCTCAATTTGGGTTATTGTGGATCGAATGACGTAATCAACTCATTTCATTCCCATCAAGGTTTATTATTCGGTGGAGGACTATGCTAGGTTATACTTGAGAGAAATAGTTAGGTTGCATGGAGTGCCATTAACTGTTCTCTTCGATCGTGGGACCCAATTCACTTCTCAGTTTTGGAAATCTTTCTAAAAGGGGCTTGGTACTCATGTTAGGCTTAGTATGACCTTTCATCTGTGAACCGATGGGCAAGATGAGCGTACTATCCAAACTTTGGAAGATATGTTGAGAGCTTGTGTAATTAACTTCAAGGGTAATTGGGATGATTATTTGCCTTTGATTGAATATGCATACAATAATAGCTATCACTCAAGAATTGGTATGGCTCCATTTGAGGCTATATATGGTAGGAGGTATAGATACCCTATAGGTTCGTTTAAAGTGGGTGAAGTTGCTTTCATAGGTCCTGAATTGGTGTATGCAAGTATGGAGAAAGTTTGACTTATTTGAGAAAGGTTGAAAATGGCTCAAAGTCGGCAAATTATTGGAAGAAGAGATCTTGAGTTTGACGTGATGATTGGGTCTATTTGAAAATTTCACTCATGAAGTGTGTGGTGAGATTTGGGAAGAAAGGGAAGCTTAGTCCCTGTTATGTGGGCCTATATCAAATTTTGAGGTGTATTTGGTAAAGTTGCTTGTGAGCTTGAATTACCTAATGACTTTGCATCAGTTTTCCATGTTTTCTTGTTGAAGAAATGTGTTGGTGATCCGAAATCTATAGTACTATTGGAGAGTCTTCGTATAAAGGACAATTTTTTTTATGAAAAAGTTTCGGTTGAGATTTTGGACCAGCAAGTTCAGAAACAAAGAAGTTGCTTCCGTAAAGGTTCTTTGGAGGAATCAATTAGTTGAGGGTGCTACTTGGGAGGCCGAGGCCGATATGATATCCCGTTATCCTCACTTCTTTCCCTCCATTCCTACTCTAACTTAAGGTATTCAGCTCCTCATGGTTTACTCTTTGGTTTCATGTGTCTTAGATATTCCCATGTTTCCTCATTTAAGCATATTCATAAAAAGCTTAAATTTTGAGAAAATAAGTTAACTTGATTAATTTCTCTGTGGTTATGTGAATTTGAGTATGAGTTTCATATAGACCTCCTGAGGTGATGTTTTGAACCTTCTTTAGCTTGGAGTTGATGCTTCCTCTTCGGATATATTCATTTATGCGATTGCATTCATGTTGGGTTATTAGATGTTGCTCCTACCCTCCTTATGATGTCTTGAGTTCCATTCGAGGGCAAATGTTCTCAATGGGGAGATATTGTAACACCTTGGATTTGAAAAGTAGGAAAGATGCAGGTTTTCTAGAACTGATGTCTCTACCAACGGACCCCACCGATGGACCTTAGGTTCACTTACGGGCCGTAGGTAGGAACAGTAGGTGGCAAGTTAAATGATTTCAAATGTCAAGTTCCAGTACCCTTTTTGTGATTCACCAGTACGTATGTCATTCAATGTACGGGTGGTAGGTAAATCTCGTAGGTGAGTCCCAGACTTAGTGAAATTTTGAGGGTCAAAGTTGAGACCTACGGTTGGTATGTATGGTCCGTAAGTGGACCAACGGACAATACATAGGTCCCATCGTTGGAAGGTCCAAATTCAAGTCCCCACACCCTACCAATGGTTCACCTGGATGGTCCGTACTTTCATCTATGGACCGTAAGTCCAACGTCGGTGGAGGTCAAGTAGTTATTTTAAGGGCTTTTTGGTCTTTTCCCTAATCATTTTAACCCTATACTACGTCGCTTTTCCTTCTACCCTTAGCCCTATATAATGATTTTAACCCCAATTTATCCACTTTCAATTAATTCTCCTAATTTCCCAAAAGTTGATCAAGTCCATCCTCGCAAGTCTAAGGAAGAAGAAAAGCTAGGGTTCCATTCAAGTCTCAATTACCACCATAGCTTTTGGGCTTTGCACTCCAAGGTATGATAGTATTCACCTATGGAGATCTTTTCTCCATAAGACTCTTAAAATCCCCAATTTTGTAAAGCTAGATGCCCCAATCAAATTAGGGTTTTATTCAATTGCCATGAGTTCCTTTCAATTATGATCCAATTGATTGATTTATGTCTTTTCAAGCATGAATTGAAGTAATTGCATGTTTTTAAGTTGAATTTCCACAAACCCATGCATGACCCATGATTTTTAGGCTATTATGATATGATGTGGGTTTCGAACTTTGAAAGATGAATTTATGAAGATGCATGTTTATTTATGAAATTGATGAAAATGATTTAAGGTTGCTTTGAGAGTAAAACATCAATGTTGTGGTTATTGTTGTTGTTGTAAAAGGACTTCTCATATACTACTCAAACATGATTGTAAAAGGATTTTCTCACATAAAGGATTCTTAAGGTTGAAAGATTTTCTCACCTAAGATGGCTGCAGGATATTTGTTTGGGTTCATCAGCAGCACATTGATGCCATCACAAAATGAGTCGATACTCCGGCATCCGAAGTCTTCTTGTTTGGGTTGTATCATGGACGGGCATAGACTAATCGTAGGTTTGATCATTGAGCAGGAGATGGCCATGAGGGCCAACCAGAGCCAGACCTCTCTCTCATTCCTAGTCCTTATAATAGAGTTGTGCAAGTGGGTCTGTGTTCCTTTGATCACCAAGACGGATGTGGAAGTGACTCTCACTTTCTTTACTGACATCCGAAGGTTAGAGGCTGAGTACATGAGGGATGAAGCTTATAGAATGAGAGTTGCACTGGTGGATACGTCCCCGGTAGTCGATGTTGAGATGTTGCCGACAAAGGCAATCTTCCCCCCTCAGTCCATTGAGCCTACAGGTACCCCTAGCACCTCTAATTTTATACCTTTTGGTTCGACTATTGTTCCCCCTCCTACCACTACTGCTGCTTCTTCCCGACCCCCGATCAGTCAGGCTATGTTGTACAAAATGGGCCATCTGGCCCAATCTGCTGATGTTCGTGCCTCCAGGGTAGAGGTTGTTGTGCCTGGGTTGATTGAGCGGGAGATTGCTGCTGCTTTGGCCCCGATTAGGGCTGAATTGAGAGTGCATAGAGATCGGATATATGCCCATGGATTTGACCTAGATTCCCTCACCGTGAGATTTGAGGCTTGTGAGCTGGGACATGGTGCTTCTGAAGATGTGACGGCCTTGAAGGCCAATATTGTTGGGCTGTGTAGAGATATGGATAAGTTGAAATCCACCGATCTATCTATGTTATTTGGCATGGTTGAGATCTCGAAGGTTTCGAGTATAGACTTCCGTGTCAATTCTTATATTCCTCCGGCTACTACTACCAGAGATGTTTCTAAGGATGAGGTAGATGTTGAGTCTAAGGCTGAGACTGATGAGGAGGAGCTGGGTATTCGAGACGCAGTGGTGTATGATGAATTTGAGGATGTTGAGGGAGCTATGGTCCAAACATATGTGGCGGCTTCTTTGAGCAATACTTGGATGGTGGGATCCAGTGGAGCGAATGATGTTTTAGAGCTGGGCATTGATGCCAAGACAGATGGAGTCACCGATATGCAGAGTTCACCCCAGGCTTAGCCTGGCAGGAGGATGTTTGGCTCTCTTTCTGTTCTTGTTTATATTTTGTTATTTCTTGGCATTTGAGGACAATTGCTAGTTTAGTTTGGCGGGGTGAGGTATTTCCATACCTACCTCTTTTGGGTTATTTTGTGGATATTCTGTGTTTGTGATTGTTTTTTTGAATGCTGGATTTTGTTGATATATATATATATATATATATATTAGTTTGTGATCCATTGGTTTTAAATGTGCATGATTGTTTTGACCCAATTTAAAAATTACCACCTCTTGATGTGTGTAAATGTGGTTGTTCTCTTGCAATTTCGAGTATCGGTTGTGATCAATATCGATGACTTGAATAGTGCTCTCAATTGAACGATATGTGTGTACAGCTCCAATTAGGCAAACTGATTTGCATAGGTCATATGTGAACTACTAGAATTTCATTGTGACTAGCCGATTGTTGAGTTGAACTCTTGTGATGATCGTTGCACGTTAGCTGAAAATTGTAGTGTCTAGTTTGATGATTGTGTTGAATGCCATGTGTGGTGAGATTTTCTTGAAACATGTGCTTGGTAATACCTATAACTTACCCCGTTAGTCTAATTTATTAATGTAAGCAAGCAATTGACATGATCTTAGGCACAATTTGTGAAGAGTGAACCAAAATTGATCTTATACCTCTTTGTGACCACCTTGTTGAGCTTGGACTTGCATTTGAAGCAACCATTGTGAACTTGAGTTCTATTTGATAATGGTTAGTGACAGTTTGAAACTTAGATGCACAATTGAACATTGCATGAGTAGTTTGAACCTCTTGTGTGCATTCATGTTGATTCTTGAGTAGCACTGCTTGTAGACATCCTGATTGAATTGATTGATCTTGTGATTTACTTGAGGACAAGCAAAAGCTTAAGTTGGGGGTGTTGATAAGTCTAGGATTATGACTCATTTAGGGGTTTTTTTTCATAGTATTTGTTCCCTCGATGCCAATTTTGTGCTCTAAACTGATGTTTAAATGCTAATTTGCAGCTATGAAGGCAAATGAGCAAGGCAAGGACATTACAGGGCAAAAAGGAGCGAAAAAGATGAAAAAGTTGAAGTTAATGAATGTTGAGAATCACTAAGGCCACTCGGCAAGTCCTTCAGCTCACCAAATGTTACAGAGTGCCAGCCCTGGGGAAAAGCTAACTTGGCGATGGATATGGCCAATCGGCTAGTCGCCGAATGGATCGACGACAACGTGTTTGATACCTTAAAGTTACAGAGTTGGCATGGTAAAGAGGTAGGACAATAAGGCGATGGAGAAGGCCACTTGGCGTATTGTTGACTTAGTCGACGAGGCTCGACTAACTCCACTGATTGGTCCAAAAAGCTGAAAACCTGAAGGAGTATAAATGCAAAATTTTAAAACATTTCAGGGTTGCTGAACTAGTGCTGAAATAGTTCCGAAATTTGGATCAACTGTTCTGAGTTTTTACTTTGGGTTTTTGATTCCAAACACTATTCTTAGAGTTTTTAAGTAGATTTCCAAGTTGGGTTTTGATTTTTAAGCTAATTTTGAGCATTGTAAAGACCTTGATTATACTACCCAGCTTATGGAGAAAATAGTTGGTAATATTTTACTACTTTTTATAATGTATGGCTAAAAACCCCATTCTTGGGGGTGTGATTATGTGATTAATTGTCTCAATTAGCTTATGGGTGTTAGTAATTACTGATTTAATTATTGTTTTGAAGTGAGTTTGATTGATAATTGGGTTTTTACTTGTAACACCCCGAGAATTAGTAGGCTAAACTAGAGCTTAATGTGAGGGTTAGAGTCATGGAAGTAACTCTTTGTACCCGAAAGAGGAAAGTGTAGTAATTTTTTAGAACCTCCAGGTGTTACCCACGAGGGCAACCCACAGGCCGTGGTTGGACCCACGCCACATGGGTGAGCCAGTTGATGGGCACCCTGCAAACTGCCTAAGGCAGTGAACCACGAGACCAGGACCCACGCCTCATGGATGGGTCCATGGTCTGTGGGTGGGGAGTCGTGGGTCGAGGTCCTGAGAACCAAGTCCCAGACCACCATCCACGGTTCACCAGGACGGACCGTAGGTCCATCAAAGGTCCGTCAGTAAGGCCTCGTAGTGGGGTCTGAGGGACGGTTAAGTTGAGGGCTTAAGGGTCTTTTCTGATTTTAATCCAACATAAGTGATGTTGTTTTTCCTTAAATTAGGATCACTATATAAACCTTTTTAACTCCTAAATTCACCCAATTAAGTCATAAATTCCCAAAGTTCATCCTCACTAAGTATTCTCTATCTAGAACTTGAAGAAGAAGGAAGTTGGAGCTAGGGTTCAAGGATCAAGGTTCTTTACACCAAAATCATTGGGCTTTGTTGATTAAGGTATGGTGGCTTTCATCCATGGATAAAATTCATCCATGGTTCCCCTTCAAAATCCAATTTCAAAGATAAAAATTCCCAAATGTTATGGTTTGATTCCAAAGCCATGGGTTCCTTTCAAAATTGATTCTAATTGAATGAATTATGTATATTAAGCATGAATTGATGATCTCCAATGATTTTATGATGAAGTTCCCCAAGAACCCATGAAATCCCCATATTCCTCAATTGTAATCTTATGATGTGGGTCTTTGTTGATGAAAGAAAAAGGTTATAAAATTATGCATATAGTGATTGAATTACTTGAATTATGATGATATTCATGTCTAATGTTTGAATTCCAGATGTGTTGATTGAAAGTGATCTTTAACCTTGAAATGGCAAAGTATGAGAATTATGCATGTGCTTATGAACTCTATGTAAATGCTATAGGAACACTTTTACAGTGAAGTGTTTATGATCATGATGTAGTTGTTGTGTTGTTGAAAGGATATTCTCATATACACACTTGTGCATGAACATGATATTATGTGAAAGGTTTTCTCACATAATGAAGATTCTAAGGTTGAAAGGCTTTCTCACCTAATTATTTCTAAGACTTGTATGTAGACATGGACGGTGAAAGGTTATTCTCACGCCTGATCTAAGAGCTATCTTATGAATTAAGCATGGGTTGAGTGTCCAGACATTCTTCCATGAATATGAACTAAGTGAAGAGTTAATATGTACTCCATGGGAATTAATGCTTAGAACCGAGTGGATAATGTATATGAGATGGAAGCTTTTACACTAGTTGTGTCCAGATTCCCAAAGTATGTCTCATGAGATGGAGACCTTTTATGCAAGTTGAGTCTGGGTTTTGTCACGACCCAGGCGTACCCCCTAGACGTAACATGGCGTACTTGACCCCGGAGGGGTCTCATACAAACCCTTAGCATAATCATAACATAAGATACTATAAAAGTACGAGAAAATTTAAAACTTTCTTTAGAACCAATCTATTGAAAACATTTTCATAAGCAAATGAAAGTCTTTACTAACTCTTTGTCTCAAACCATCTATTACAACTCTTGAATAAAAGACTTGGGACGCAGCCAACATAAATGTCTAAACCATAAGGAAAATGACATAAAGGAAACATAAGGGGTTTGTCCTCGAAGCTATGAGGACTCACCAATTCTTCAACTCTTCTTGCACCTTAGAAACCTAGCCTCCAAAGCAACTCAATCTCCAACACCCTACATTTGATTAGAATGTAGGCAATATGCATTAGTACAAAATGTACCAAGTATGAAAGCTACCACAACATCATAAGAGCATCTCAACATGGTTACTCCACATAAGACATAAGCATAAGAGATAATAACATATTCATAGCATAATCTCCAACACATGCATCATATCATCACAAGTCAACATAAGACATAATTAATGAGCATAGGAGCTAAATCATATTCATGGCATAGTCTTAACTTAGACTTTCATATTTACATATTTCAACCTTTGGTCTTTCATATTACAAGTGAACCACTTCACAAGCCATCTCCAAGCATACTTGTGCAAGGCAAGGATAGCATCCCATAATACTATCTAAGCTAAGTGCCTCTTTTTGGTCATTCTTGGGCATAGTCCACATTCATAGTCAAAACCTAGGTTTTCATGTCATAAGGGCACATATACTCCTAAGTAATCTCAAGACATACTTGTTCAATGCATGAAAGGCATCCCATACTACCCTTCACACCAAGCATAGCCTTGAAGTCATCTTAGTCATACTCACCCTCCTTTAGTATCATTATTAGTTTAACTCTCATAACTAAGGGAATATCTCACCTTTAGTCAAATATAGCAAGGAAGGCAACTATGGAACAATCTTATCTTAACTCATCTCTTTAGTAACCCTAAGTCATACTTGTGCAATGCAATCATAGCATCTCAAAATACTAATCATGCTAAGTACCACTTTTAGGTGCTATTACTATTGCTTCTTGGTTTGGAACCTAGTTCCTCTCTTTAAATTTAGAACACTATGAGGTACTCTCTTAAGCACATTTAAGTTCATTATTAGGTTGAACCCTAAGAGATACTCCTTTTAGTCTGTCTAAGTTCCTTATTCATATGGACCCTATGAGATACTACCTTAAGCATGTCTAAGTCAACTTACATTCTTGAACACTAGTAGGTACTTCATTAAGTAAGTCTTAGTTCATTTATGCTTTAGAACACTATGTGATGCTTCTTTAAGCACATCTTAGTTCATTGGATATGTAGGTTGCTACTAGAAACCTTAACTCAACTATGTGAAGGCTTCCATCTCATGAGATCTAACTTTGGAAAAACCCACACTCTACTACGTAAGAGTTCCCCGTTTAACTTGGATAGTACTCACATCAACTAGGTGTGGTTCTCCTTTCTAGTTGTATCCCAGACCCTACCTTGTATGACACTCCATCTCATCTTCCATATCCACTTGAGGCCAAGCATATACCTCAAGGTTTACTTGTTAAGCCTTGCTTAACACTCATAACTCATAAAAGGATGTCCTTGACAACCAATCCATGTTCAAGTGATTCTATCACTTCATACTTTCAAGCATTCATAACGTAGGTTAGGTGAGTATAGGCCTTTCACCATAGTTCAACCTATTAGACTTCTATTCTCTTTTAGACTTTACTCTCAAAGCCTTTACATAAATAGTTAATCATATTAGCTTAACCCTAAGCCCTAGCTATCATGATCAGAAACCTTACTCTCAAGGTTTCTTTCTTAATCTCTTCTCTATACCTAGATTTCAAGGTATTTTAATCACATCTTTCATTACTAGGTGATTCTAATCTTAATTGATCATAAAGGTTCAATTATAACTTTACAAGTCAAGATCAATCATATTAAACAAGGTCTAGTTCAATTCATAATTATATGATCCTAACTTTGATCAATACTACACATGACATTGATTTAGGAAGATTACTCGTGAACCTTTAATTTCACCTCTAATGGCATAAACCTACAAAACATGTAACTCATCAAGAAAATTAGGGTTAATAGTTGAAATCACATAATTTCATCATAATATCACAATTCAATACCAAATTAACCATAAATAAGTATTATCCAACCCTTTGGAATCATACCCAACTATACCAACACATTGGAAGTAACCCTAGCTTAGATTGGGGTTCTTCTTCACAAATAAGGGGAAATACTAGGGGACTCTATGGGTGGAAGAACCCATAGATGAAAAGCTAAACATACCTTAATCAATGCCATAATACAAGCCTTCATCAATGGTGCCTTTGTTCTTGACCTTAGCTTCAACCTCTAGCTTCTTCTTCAATAGGGGTCTTTCTAGAGAGATAAATATTTGAGAGAGGAGTGATTTGGCGTTTTGATTTGGGTCTTGTGAGAAGTGACTTAAAATTGGGGTCTAAAGACTTAAAATACCCTAAATAGGTGAATAAAACACATATAAAATGACCCCATTAATTAACTAAACGTTTTGGAATTTACCTAAGTGCCCCCGACTAGGCAGCCCCTTCCCAGGGGCCACGCTCCTCTTCACGAGCCATCAAGGGCACCACCCGTGGTGGTACCCGTAGTCCCTTGACCAGTAGCTCCCCTCAACAAGCCATCATCCCACACCACTAAGGCACGACCATGAGCCTTCCCACGAGCCGTGGTCATGACCACGGGCCGTGAAGTGGCTCGTGCTCCCTTAGGCAGTAGCTAACCCCCAAGATTTCATCTCCCACAAGGCTAAGGGGTCTTCACGGACCGTCGTAAAGACCACTGGTCGTGAAGGTGGTCGTGAACCCCTTGGGCAGTAGCTTGCCAAGGTTGGGCAGCCTTGGCCCCTTGGCTTAGGCTTGCCCTTTTACCTTGGCACTTGCCC
This sequence comes from Solanum megistacrolobum, assembly GCA_029582645.1. Taxonomy (NCBI): domain Eukaryota; kingdom Viridiplantae; phylum Streptophyta; class Magnoliopsida; order Solanales; family Solanaceae; genus Solanum; species Solanum megistacrolobum. The sequence continues at coordinate 9,790 of JAJOON010034616.1, read as the reverse complement.
TCCCCGTGCTCAACCAAACTCTAAATGGTCTTCTAATCGACGAGGTCTAACACGTACCTTGACGTTCAACTACTAAACCCCTCATTCCAAGCATGTAAGTCTCATCTACGACTCTAATCCACATACATTAAACTCTAGAACCCTAGCTTAAGACCCTAGTTTAGTCTACTAGTTTCCGGGGTGTTACAATATCTCCCCCTTGGGAACATTCGTCCTCGAATGACAATTCTAAACACTTCTTAAAGGAAACGACTCAAGCCTAGCAGCCCATCATGCATGCAGTATATTTAATGCACATAAACAAGGAGGAAAACTTCAATTCCCACCAAACATACTCAATGCAATAGAAGAAAGTAAGAACTTCATCAAACAACCCACTTATGCATGACATTCTCATAACTAGTCATATTCAAGAAGGAACTACCTTTTCCTAGTCATAACATGCTCCACATACTCTCATGGAGCCCATACGAAATTTATTCTCAACAAGCATTCATTTCAAGGAGGAATCTTTCAACTCAAAAAACTAAAGCATGCTCAAATACTCATCTCACGAAGTCTAGATGCAACTCTACTCAAATGCACTACAACATGAGGAAAAGTGATGCATATAAGTCATATTTAACATGACCTAAGCATTTTCATGAACATGCATCCAAAGACATCATGGCAACACATAATAACCTTACTAAATAGGCACACTATCTCCCCTTTGGGAGTAAGACTACACAAATTCTTCTAAGCATAATTCCTAACATAAGGCAACAATGAAGCATCATACCTATTAAATACAAAATCAAGACCATCACAACAAGTCACAAAGACAAAAAAATCAAGAAATTTACTAAAGCATGAAAGACATACCGGAAGGGACATGAGGAGATCACTCTTGATCTTCTCTAGATTGGAGAGCATACAACCTATTCTTCTGTTGAGCACTATCATCCGAACCACTAGAGGCAACTTTAGTATCCTCCCTTCCCTTAGCCTTAAGAACTGGGCAATCTCTCATTTTGTGCCCTTCATTACCACACCCATAGCAACCATCCATGCCGGCTAGGCACTTACCATAATGACTCGTCCCACACTTGGAGCAAGTAGACTTGGGAAATGGAGACCCACTACCCTTCTCTTGGTCAAACATAGGGGTGTTGGAAGCATTTTGACCGGAATACCTTGGTTTAGTCCTAGGTCTACCTTGTCCATCGGACTTAGCAATAGAAAAGTTCCCATCATCGGTCCTAGCTCTTTTTCCCTCCCTATTCATTTTTTTAAGCTTTTGCTTCTCAATTTGTTGAGCATGCACCATGAGACGGGAAATATTCATACTAGGGATAAGCATTGCCGAACGACATTCATTGACCACTAATTCAGACACTCCCATCACAAATGTAACAACCCAGAAAATTTGTAGGTTGAACTAGAGCCTAAACGTCAGGTCAAAACCTATAAAATAATTTCCCCTAGGTTAGTAGACCATTTAACCATATTATGGGGGTTTAGGAGTCAAGGCCTAAAGGAGGAGTGCTAAGCAAAAAGGGGCAAGCCAAGACCAAAGGCCAAGGCTGCCCCAAACTTGGAGCTACTGCCTCAAACTCCACAGCCATCACCACGGCTCATGGTCATGACCACGGGCAGTGGGATGCTTCGTGGAGTTGCCTTGGCCAAAGGAGGGGAGCCTCCAAGTATCCTAGACACTGCCCCAACCTTCACGAGAGGGACCACGAGTCGTGGTCCACATCATGACTCGTGAGATGGGCATGAGAACCCCTTAGTTTTTAAGGAGTTGGAGAATTTTTAGAGGAGCTATTGCCTAAGGCACCACGGGAACCTTGACGGGCCGTGGTGTAATTGACGAGAGGGAGAGTGGCTCATGAACATGCCTTGGCATGTGGAGGCAAGGCATGGAGGGCCTTGCCATGGCCTCAAGACCACGACCTTCAGCACGACTCGTTGTCATCACCACGGACCGTGGGAGGTCTCGTGGTCATGCCTTGGCCTCATGGGAGGTTGGCACATTTGAGAAAGCTACTGCCTCAACTTCACGGGAAGGACCACGGTCCGTGGTCATCATCACGGCCCGTGGAGTGGGTCGTGAGACCTGGGTAGGGACTTTAAATGAGGACTTTTTATGTCTTTTCCTTTTTAGTCCAAATTAAGTAGGGGTGTCTTGGGTATTTTTAGGGTAGTATATATTTTTTTTATGTCAAATTTCAGTAGACTTAGTCATTTTTCACAAACACCCAATTGAAATCAAAAACCTCCCACTTCTCTCTAAAATTATCTCTCTAGACTCAAGAAGAAGAAGAAAACATTGAAGCTAGGATTGCTACAGTTTGAAGGTTCTTCCCCAAATTTCTTGGAGTTTCATAGTTGAGGTATGGTTTCTTTTCATCCTTGGGTAGCTATCACCCAAGGATCCCCTTCAAATATGTTTTCAAGATATCAAATTCCCTAATTTCTAGGGTTTTCATTCTATAACATTGGTCTTCTTTCCAAAACGTTTTCATTGCTTAATTATGATTGTTTATGGTTGTTTATGACGAATTATGAATATATTGATGGAGAATTGATGTTTATAATGAGAATTCCCCATAGACTCATGTGTTCCCTATGTTGATAGATCTTGAATTGATATTGTAGGTTGGATGATATTTTGAATGTGTCAATTGAATATGTTTATATTGACTAAGCTATTGAATCATGAATTCCTTCTATATTATGTAGTAATTGTATATATTTGGGTTGATTGTGATTCCAAGACCCTTAAAGAGAAAAGGTATCAAGGTTATATCTCTTTGTGGGAATTGTGTATGAGAACTTGAATTGCTTAGATAGTAGAGATTTTATATCTATTGTGTAGTGGTGGTATTGATGCAAGGTCCTCTTTCCCTATACCCTATACACTTGAAAGGACATCCTCATGATCACAATGCGATTATAATGTGAAAGGTTTACTCACATGCTAGTGTTGCTAAAGTGAAAGGAGCATTCTCACTTAAGGAACCTATGAGCTATTATTATGATATGTTGGCATAAGTTCCTAATGAATGTTGTTATGAACTTAAGAAAAGGCTAATTATGACTCTAAAGAGGAATAATGAGTAGTACCGAGAGGAAATGAAAGTGAGATGGGGGCCTTTACGTTTAGCAAGTATGGCTTCCCAATGTATGATATCTCATGAGATGGAAACCTTCTACGTTTAGCAAGTCCGGATTTCTAGTAGCAATCTCCTTGTCCCATAAATATGTGCCCACATAGGTCTTAGCTAGTGTATCCACTTAGAAGCTATTATGTTAGTTCTACCTTAGGCAAGTAGAACACCTCTTTTCGGTGTGGGGTAGAACACTGGATTCCATGTAGCTCACATGGTTAATGTCGGTTATAGCAAGTCTTTCCTAAATAATTTGACTATGAACTATGGTAAGGACATGGACTCTAACTACGACTTCTTAAGGGGTACTACTTAGTGTGAGTGGGGTATGGGACTTCACTTATACATTGCACAAGTAGACTCTAAGAGGGGTTGTGATTAGGTTCTCTTATGGTATGATGTTATAATGACTTATGAACTATGTATAAAAAAGGGTATGTATGAATGTTATGGAATATGAATATCTTCACTATTATGTATGTTGACTATGACTATGGTAAGATATTTATGTTGTTGGTCACCTAAATGTAATACTTAGCATTTGGTAGGGTTATGGGACTTTACCTTTGCATGCACAAGTGTAGCTTTTGGTTGCTTATGTATTGGTTTGGTTTGTGTTTCTTCATAAATGTGCATAATGGATTCTAAACTTGATAAAGGCATGTCTTCAACTAAATGTCCCTTTTATGTATGTTTTAAGGATTTTTATGCATGGCATCCATACATAGTACAATTAATTGTGCTAACCCATATTTTCTACTTTACTATGACTGTAGGTGTTGACACCCAATTTTGGACCTCCACAATATAAATTAATCATTTCAAGCTTCTTCAATTTCAAACAATTTAGAATAATTAGTTTTATAAAAAAAATTAAAAATAATAATAATAATATAGTTCGCAAGTTGTTTTAACTAGTTTGGTCACTTTTTATAATTTTTAGATAATATATATGTTTTTCATAATTATGTATATAATTAGTATATTTTATGATTATTCGAAAACTGTCTAAAAAAATTTTTGTTTTAATTAAATATTTGGTTAATTAATTTAGTTATATAATAGTTTATATTTTAAAATTAATTAGTTTATAATTAAGTTTATTATTTTATTTCGTTAAGATTAAAGGGCTCATTAATTAATTTATGTTAATTCATTGTGTTCAAGTCCGAATTTGGTCATTGTTTAATTACAATTTTCCGCCAACGTCTTAAGCCCATCAAAAGAACAAGTTTTGGACCCTTTTGATGTATTTTCAGACAATCTAATCTCAGCAGCCCACTAAATGAACCAGCCCATTCCCAATACCCAACCCACCAATTAAAAACAAAATTCAATTCCAAAAGAAACCAATACGTACAGCAGTACCAAAATAGACCCGACCGACCCCCTCATCGTCTTCCTTTTTCTCCAGACGTGAAGCACCCAGAAACATTAATACCCAACCCAGCGAAGCAACTAAAAACCACGCCCGAGTCCAGGTTGCTCCATCTCCTTCCGTGTTCGTCCTTTACCCTTAATCGGATGTCCACATTCAAATTAGTACAAGAATTCCATTGCCGACCTTATCTCTGAAAGAGTTTTTTTTTTAATTTTGAATTTTGAATTCTCCTAAATTTTCTTCCCGTTTCCCCCCCCCCCCCTAATTCTGCCCTAGTCCTCCCCTATATATACCCCTTTCTTCTCTATTGTAAAAGGTTGGAGGTGTTGGCGAAAAACAGTGGGAAAATATAGGCGAGAGAATGAAGAAAATAGAAGCAAGAAAATACAGTGGTTTATTAGAGGAGTCTTGGTTTCCATAGTGGCTTTGCTAGGAATTCCAAATCTCGAGCTCTCGTTTTGAGCCACCTATTTCTTTTCCATCGGAGTTTCATTAAATCTTTTCTCACCGGAGCTTTAGGAGGGAAGTCAACTTCTGCTCGTCGTCTCAATTCGCTGCTCCAAAAAAGGTAAAATTTCTCTTCATTCTCGACTTCTATCTACTATTGAGTTGTTCATTTGACTACGCTATAAATTTGGCCCAACTTTTGGTGTTCTCCTATTTTTTGTTGGGTGGTCCATTGATACAATTCGTTTATGTTACTGTTGATTTATTATGAACTTCATTATGATGCTCACATTGTTCTAAATATGAGGAGTACGACTTACTGTTGATCTGTTTTCTATTTTTTCTAAAATGGTGTGTTTGGGTTCATGTGTTAGCATCTTGTTGAATTGCTCCTAATCATGTTAAGATTCTTAGTCACTGCTGGTATGATATAGTTTACATATGTGTTTATTTCATGTATTTCCTTTAATTTATTAGCCTTTTAGTTGCTGCCATGTGTACTTGCATTGTTGTCTTCTTAGTGAATATTGAATTGAGGTTAATATTAATTTTAGTCACGGGTTGTAGCATATTTCTTGAGAGCACTTTCATTTTCTATGGTTCTGCATCATAGATTTTCCTTTGTGTTTGTTTAAGTTTCTGTGTCGATTCTTGCCTATAGGAAATTCCAAAATTGGTAGATGGATGGTTCATATTTTTTTTTGAAAGGAGGAAAACACATCTGTAATTAAATTTTGGCCCCAATTTATATGAATGTGTCGTTTCACAGAATGAATATCATGATTTGATTTCCTTCTTTAAATTCTTTATTTTAGTTAGCCGTCATTATTAGAATATTACTTGATTTGTGTTCATATAAGTTTAAGCATTAAATTCATATGATGTGTGTTACCAATGGATGAATTTCCTCACTAGTAAAGTTTGTATTCAACTCATTCCATTTATGCATTTCTTATGTTCCTAGTTATCTCTTCCCCCTTTGTGTGGTATTAGATTCTTCCTCATTTCATGATTCTAGTTATATTTGAATGTTGTTATGTTTGATTGTCTACTTTGGCCTATTAATTTTAACTCGTGATAGTTTCTAAATTAGTTCATGATTGATAATGTGTGTATGGTTTATGCCTATTAATCACACGAGTTAATACTATATGTATGTCTTATTAACTTCGAATGTTTTCCTTGTCATATACTAATTTGTATTCCTCTCTTTGCTTTGTTGCAAAATGCCGTGAGAGTTTATTTGGACTCAAATTCTCCCTATATGCATGACAAGGGGCCATGGAGGCCCTAATTTGTCTCCTCGAGTCTATTCTTTTGAAGCGGAATGGAGGACAATATACAGGTCATGGAAGCAAGAAAATGTAGGGAATCGAGCAGATACAGGCTGTATACATCCGTATACATCAGTATACACTGAAAATATACAGCATATACACCGATATACATTGTGATACAACTCCCATATACATCAGAAATGGGTCCAAAAGGCCTCCAATTCCAGCAATTGTATTTTGTTATTATTGCGCCTAAGCACATTTATTTATTATTATCTTGTTAGAGTTTAGGACAAGTGAAATTGGGCCTAAGGACCAAAGAGAAAGCCAATTGTTTATGTTTAGTTTTAGGACAGGTACAAATGGGCCAAAGTTCCAAAATGAAATTAGGCCCAAGTACTGGTCTAGGCGGACAGAAAACCAGACTTGGGCCTGAACCTTCTCTCCCTCTTTATTTTATTTGTTTTCATATTTGTCTAATTGTTTATTTACTAGTTAATTCTAAGGTTTTTTCGTAACTCAATTCCCCAAAAGACGAAACAACCATATCTTTAAAATCAAAAAGTGTTTTATTTGACTTTAAAATATCTAGTACTGAACTAATATTTTATTTCCACCACCCTTTCCCTTTAAAAAACAAGTTCAAGTCTTAAGTTGTTATTTCTTCAAATAAAGTATGCTTTTATTTTAAAATCGTTTTGCCGAATAGATAATTACCGGATAACTGCATGTTAGCGGGCATTTCGGGTGCTTTCAAACCCTTCCCGAAATGCTAATATGAACCCCGAACCCTCTTTAAATATTTTCATTAAATTTCTATTTTAATCTTTTGAAAAAATAGTTTTCTTGATTTTTCTTTAAAAATTAAGTGACGACTCTTAAAAACCCGTTGTTTCTCCTATTTTAAATAAAACAGAATGGCGACTCTGCTGGGGCGTTGAATGGTTCTAACCTTAAGATTAATTTATTTGGCTATCTGTTTTAACTGTCTACTTGTTTTATTTATCGTATTTATTAATTGTTGCATTCATCGCATGACATATTCCGTCAAAACGACAATTATTTTTTATTTTCACTTAAAGGACGATTATGCGGGCCATAGTCGTTCGTTAACCAAATTGTTCTCGGGGCAACCCTGATGAATGTAGTTGGCTACTGGATAGTCAACGATCGTTAACTGTTCCAACCCAAGTAATCTGTTTGGGTCACCAATCCACTATAAATAAAACTCACTCTTAGTCAGACTAGTGTAGTGCAAAACCCAATCCTGAAATTTAGCGCATTGGCCTAAGATGACCCAACACCTAAGGTGTGTTGGTCCCATTAGAAAGACCACCTTGAGTTCAAAACGGCCCACGACCTAAACGGACGTTCATACTTATGTGTTAAATTTGAAGGATGTATACGCTATTTGAAAAGTCATTGTCCCTTGAGGTTAGGAGAAGTTCTTAATAGCTTTTTCCAGTCGAAGGAAGATTTTCACAAGCTGCTACCTAGAAGGGATGGACATTCAGAGATGGCAAGAAGCTCAACAGCAAAGGACCTTTCATGGAAGTTTAGTTTAGGATTGTACCCCTGCGCGGGACTGATTATTTTGTATCCCTTTTCCCCTATTATGTATCCCTATTCGGTTTATTCGCAAAACTTGTATAAATATGATGGAATGTTTCAAATAACATATACATCTTTCAAATCGTTAGGCCTATCCTTGGCACAAAAGGGTCACATATATGTTTAGAACGTGCAATAACTGTTTATGTGTTATAACTGCATGTGTGATTATGTTGCTTTATTTGGAGATGTTCTAGCCTATTCTTTTTGGAAATTTTCTAGAAACCCCTAAGCACAAATATCAAGTCATTATCAAAAGTGCGTCCAAATACTCTTCGAGTCTTTAGTTTCCCAACAAAATTCGAACTTCATTTTTCAAATCTTACCCTCTTATATCATAAAGAAATTCACCGTCTCAAATCAAAAGAGATTCAAGGGTCGAACTACGTAGGATCTGAATTCTCCCTCGTGAGATACGTAGGCAACCTTTCAAGGCTCGGTCCCCATTTTGAGAAATTTTATCTTTTCAACTCTTGCAAGGAGAATAGAGTTTCATATCAATCGAAAATCGAAAATATGAAAATGAAAGATACAATCAACTTTGTCTCAACTTAAGTTGATGTTTTTGATTCACTAAGCTCAAAATCAAATAGACAAATTCCTGTCTATTTAGTCATTTCTCTAAATATGTGGGCTAGTTTATCTCCAAGTGGAGCAACTCTTATGTGTTTGTGATCATATGTGTGATATTTTGTACTATTTGTCACCTTCAGGCACTAACACGTTTACCTTCTGAGTTATTTTTCTTTTGTCAGGTGCTAAGAACTGATCTGTGTTGATAAGCTGGCTGAACACCCTTATTTTACAAGATCTAAGGCTCACAAAGATTCCTTCCCCGATCAAAATTCACAAAAAGGAAAGGCAATAATGGGTGATAACAATGAAGAGATTGGCATGACTGAAGTTGTTGTGGCTCAGCCCATTGTCGCTGATCAAAATGAATTAATTATGCATTTGATGCAACAGATTGCCGAAATGAGGGTTGAAATGCAAAGAAGACAAGATCTATCGAATCCAATTTTTTCGGTCAACCCTCCAGGAGATGGAAGACCTCCACTCCACTTTCCTCCTCCAAGCGCGGAACAGGTTCAGAATCCACCCTCTAACCCTGCTCAGAATCCCCCAATTATTGACCTAACCGCCCCAAAATCTCCATCATGCCTCCGTCTCTTACCAAGCCCCACCTCCTCCTCAAGGTATCGACCCCCAAACCTTCCCTCCTCATCAAAATGCCAACCTGCAAGCTTTCTCTCCCCCTCAAAATCAAAACGTTAACAACCCGCAAACCTCCTTCCATCACCAAAATCGGCATACCAACCCCTAGACTTTGCCCCAAAATCACCAAGCCACTCAAAATACCTAGAGTCCTTCCATTGCTCCGCCATTGCCTCAAAAGACTACTTTTCAAATAACAATTCCAAATGAACCCTATGCCAACTGTTCCGAGCTTGATAACTATGAGAAATAGGAGAGAGAGTTGAGGTCAAAAGAAGAGGCAGCCAAGCTGAATATGAAAGAGGAGATCAAAAAAGGCATGAAGGAGCTGCATTGTATTCCTGAAATCAATGGGTTGAGTTATGAGGATATGTGCATCCATTCGAATCTGGACCTCCCAGAAGGGTTTAAAGTGCCAAAATTTGATACTTTCGGAGGAACAGGGAATCCCTTGGTGCACCCGAGGGCCTACTGTGACCAGCTCGTAAGAGTTAGAAGGAATGAAGCTTTATTAATGCGGCTTTTTAGACGAAATTTGAAAGGAGAAGCCCTAGCATGGTTGTCACGACCCGGGATCACCCCCTAGTCGTAACCGGCGTACTCGACCTCGAAGAGGTCTAATACAAGCCTTTTAGCATTCATTCATCGCATAGACACTAAAACCATAAGGAATTAAAAACTTTCTTTACCAAGAAAACATTTCA
>JAJOON010034615.1:0-28652 GCA_029582645.1 Solanum megistacrolobum | reverse complement strand
AGTGAAGATCCCTTAAAAGGATGGGAAAACCATAAAACAAAAGTAAAAATTGAACTAATTGATGAAAATAGTATAATAACCCAGAAACCATTGAAATATAATTTTGAGGATTTAAAAGAATTTAAAATGCATATAAAAGAATTATTAGATAACAAATATATTCAAGAAAGTAATAGCAAACATACAAGTCCAGCATTCATAGTAAATAAACACAGCGAATTAATGACATTCCTAAAAGCATATCTTTATTTATAAATTCATAACTATATATATCTGGGATAGTTATTATTTTATCCCATATTTGTAACTTTATATTTTTTGCAAATCTAAGGGACAAGGGAATCATAGGACACATATAACATCTAAGACTCCACAATCAAGAAATGATTCAAGGAGAACTTATCATCTTGTAGTTAGAGGAGGAATAGAAGGGAACATAAAGGGTATTGGGACAACTCATTGGCCTTAAGCCTCCCAAATAAGCACCTTCAACTAAAACTCTTACTAAATACTACTGCTCTACATTTCATGGAAGCATTTTCTTGTTCTTCTAAGGTCGGAGCAAGTCATCACTCAACTCTTACACCTCTCACACAAGGTGATCCTAAATCATGGAGAATGTACACTATTAGCCTTCTTCAAGGGAGTTTACTCACTCCATATCTCTAGGCATCACTGGAACACCACTATTCATCAAGTCTTCCAACACATCATAAAATCACTATGGCTAAGTTGGGTTCTACCAACAATCACATAAAACCACAATTAAACCTCTGTATACCAAGTACAACATAAAATCTCATCATGTCCAACTTATAATGTCATAAAAGACAAGTACTACCGGAATTACTCCCATAAGGTTCAACACCTTAGATATCTCATCTATAAACTCTAGAGGATCTTCCTCTATCATTGACCCATAGAATTCCAGAATCTAATAAAGCATAAAACACATACCGGAACCCTTAAGATCCACTACCACTCACTCTTTGAGACATAGGGGTAGACATCCGCTCTTGGTTAAACCTTAGGGGAAACTTAAAAGAGCTTTGTCCATGAAACATTTGTCTCTCTCAATTCTATTAAGGTTGGATAAAGATAATTCTAGACCATTTCAGCCCATATCATTACTTTTGTGTGGGATCTATCAACCAATCATATCTAGGTATTATTTAAACACCCTAATTAGAATGACCATGCTTAAGATGAATCTTAAAAGATAACTAACTCTTTGAAGTTGGTCAACACTTACACTCTTCTTCCTCACCTTAACTAGGTGGTACATGCAACCCTCAAAGTCAACCTGAAGACACAACATAATCCAAACTTATGGCATAGAATTTCCCCTATTCCACTCTCGGATAGGCTCATTCGGGAACAAATAAAATGACTATATGGGTTCTATCATCACCTAGGAGCATGACAATAACACTACCAATCCACCTTAAGGGTGACATATAAATTAAGCATATCAAGTTCTATCTAGTCAGATAGCCATAATTGGCATAACAACCAACATCTTTTCCCTTGCTCCTTATAGCATAAGCCCTCTGAGTAGTCATATCCAAAAGACCACCGGTTAGAGAGAAATACCTTAAGGATGTAAACTCTATGACACGACTAGAGAATGAAGAAGTAAATTTTTTCCTAACATATGATAGCCTCCTATTCATAAAATGTGGCGCGCTTCACATTTATGAACAATACTCTACTAGAAGTGGTTTGAGACATCCTAAAATTATCCCAAAACCTTATGCTCTGATACCAAGTTTGTCACGACCCATAGTACCCCCTAGACGTAACACGGTATACTTGACCCCGAAGGGGTCTCATACAATCCCTTAGCATAATCATAGTCATAAGATCATAGGAAAATAGTGCGAAATTTAAAACTTTTCTTTACTATCGAAGTCTTTTATAAAATGAGAAAGAATCTATAACACTATGTCTCAAACCATCTAACATTTGAATAAAAACTCTTGAAATACAATCTTAGGGACACAACCCTTGCATAAGTCTGAGCATAAAAGAAAGACTGTAAAGGACACATGGTCGATCCCTCAAATACAATGAGGACTCACCAATCTTCTTCTTCTTGATCTACTAGAGTCCAAGCAACGAGGATGGAATCCAATATCACCAATTCCTACACTAAAAGAAGATGTAGAAAGATAGGGTTAGCACAAAAAGTACTAAATATGGAAGCCATGAACAAAAATCTTTAAAACATGCATAAGAGGGACATTTTCTTGGAAACCATGCTATATGCACTTTTTGAACATCATCTTTGAAATCGTTGGAGAAAGCAACTCATAAAGTAATTCACATACAATTCATCATAGCATAAGAGATATCTTCATAATTATAAGCATAGTCTCCAATATAAGCATAATACATATCCCAATCTTCACAATACATAGTCTCCAAACATAACATAATACATAGTAAAATACCAAGATCATCTCAACATAATAGAATTATCACATGAGCAACCTTAATCTCTACATGTGCAATGCATGGGTAGGACCTCATAATCCCATACACATTAAGTATCAGTTCTAGGCCACCATGATCATGCATAACACACCTAGACCTTAATATAGCCAATGCATATAGACAAAGAGCCATTCATGTTCATAAATTGTAATGAGTAAAGTCATTCATAACAACAACCCATATCATGCATATTATATTCACATATCTTCATAGCATAAGGAAACCACACCACAACCCCCTTATAAGTCTACTTGTGCAATGTATAAGATAAGTCTCATACCCCCACCTACACTAAGTAAACCTATTAAGAAGTCATAAGCATTGTCCATGTTCATATTTATGTTAATGTTCATAATTCATAATAAAGTATGCATAACTCAATCATCATGTCATGAGGGAAACCTACCATACTCACTCTCAAAGCGTACTTGTGCAATGCATGAATGAGGTCCCATACCCCATTCACATTAAGTAGAACCTCTTAAGGGGACTATAGTAAATAACCCATACTCTTGTTCTTATTCATGTTACTCGTTCTTGTTACTTGTTCATGTCATGGTTCATGTTACTTGTTCATGTAGGGAGATATAGCCTTAACCGACATAGACTATGTGAGCTACATGGAATCCGGTGTCTTGAACCCACACCGAAAAGAGGTGTTCTACTTTCCTAAGGTAGAACGAACATGTTTAACTTATATGTGGATCCACTAGCTAAGAGACCTATGTGGGCACATAGTTATGGAATAGGGAGATTGCTACTAGAAACCCGTACTAACTGAGGTAAAAGGTTTCCATCTCTTGTTCCTATCCACTCGGTGCTAAGCTTAATTCCCTTTTTAAAAATCATGTTAAGTCTTTACTTTATAATCAGGTTTATGGAACAATGCCTAACACTCAAACATAATGGTATCATGGTACCTCATCGACTCTTTAGGTAAGAATAGCCTTTCACCGTTAAAATCCTTAGTTTGTGAGTAAGTCTCTCACATCATGTTCATGAAAGTGTCCTTTTCAATCAACCCAACATTAATATCATAATCATAGTCCTTTAATGCATAGATAAGTGTAAGGGTGTAGGAGAAGAAGGATCTTGAATCAATACCACAACATATACAATAATTAACACCTCCACCTTACAAGTGGATCATCATGGTCATGTACATTTCATGCATAATAGTATGTAAAGGTGCACATGAGAACTAGCCTTTCAATTGACACTACAAATACTTCATAATCTTATTTAAGCATGGAGTGTGTGTGTTTATAATTGTCCTTACAATGACACAACAACAACAACATTATCATCATAGACACTCCCCTCTCAAAGCGTCCATAATCATGTACATAATATCACAACCATGCATAATTCACATATAATGCATTCAAGGGTCGTGTTAAGTCAACATATCTAGAATTCATCATATGAGACATAGATATAGTCATAACTCAAGTACATCATTCATTCCAGGCATAGAATCATATACTCATTTTAAAGGTCATGTAGAAAAAGTCTTCTCACAATAGGGCCGTACACAATTCAACATACATAATGGCTTCCTTCTTGAAGTCTTAACACCCTTAGCTTATTCGTTATTGCTCTTTACCTTTAAGCCCTAGGAGTCATCTTCACATTGCATGCCTTACTCTCAAGCAATGCGTCACATGATTATTTAGTAATCCTAGTTCTCAAGGTACCCTAACCACATGCCTAATTCTTCATCAATTATAGTCATATTGGAGCATATAAACTCAATCCCAACACTACACAAACATGATCATTCATATATGCCCTAATCAAGTTAGTTCATGTCTACAAGATTTACTTATAAGCAATTCATGTCTAGGTGATCTAATCTAAGGCAATTCATCAAAAAGTTCACCATTCTTAGAAAGTTACATCTCAACCCACAATTTCCACTTTCATGACATAGCCCTAGGCCTCATCAATTCACCTTAGAATCATAGGTTAATCAAATATAAAGTATAATCATACTTAGATCATGCAATTACATCATAACTAACTCACATCCAATCAATTGGACGAACTTGCAAAACCATCACATAATGTAAAGGAAAACCATAGCTAGGGTTGGGGTTGTCATGGATTCTTGAACAGTTTGTGTTAAAATCATATAAATTCAGTCTTATATTCATAAACAAACATAATTCAATCTTTAAAAGTGACTTTGAAAGGAATCCATGGAGTTGAGTTGAAACCCTAGCTAATTGGGTTTTCTAGATTTGAGTTAAAAGGTTTTGAAAAGGCTGCTTGGGTGATAGCTTCCCAAGGATTAACAACTCCCATACCTTAGGTGTAGAACTCCATGAAAATCGAATTGACAATCTCCCTTCTTCAAGCTCTAAGTTGAATTCTTTCATGGTTCTTCAATGGAGGTTCTAGAGAGGAGATTTTGGGAGGGAAGAGTAATTGGGTTTTGATTTGGGGTCTTGGATTATAATGACTTAATGAAGTGTTTAATGACATAAAAATACTTTATATAGGTCTATTAAATCAGTATATAAACGACCCTAAACTAAAATAATTAAATTAGGAATTAATTAGGAAAACTTACCTTAGGCTGATTTTGGACATCTCGCAGGTGTGACCTACGGATCCCCACCTACTGATAGTAGATGGGTTGACGGAGCATGGTTTCTTTTCGTGGATAGGTACTGCAGCTTAAAATTTTCAGGCCTATGTAGGCCTTGACCTACGCCCAAGACCTACGGGGCGTGGTCTGATCAACGGCCAGTAGATGGCCAACCGTGAATCACTAATTTTAGACAGCTTTTAGGGTTCCAGGTAGCCTTGGGGGCTAGGCTTTAGAGTCCCCCTTAAGGACCTTTAGTTGGTCCCTGGGGGGTCGTACCTTGACGTTTAACCCCTAAACACCTCAACCTAAGCTTGGGAAGTCAATATACAACCTAAAATAAAACATCAAATTCAAAGGCTCACATGTTAGGCTCTAGTTTCACTTACTAGTTTCTGTTAGACTCTAGCTCTGTCTTACTAGATTTTGGGGTTGTTACATGAGTTTTCTTTGGATTCTATGGAGAATGACTTAGTTGAGGTAAACTTAGGTCTAATGAGCTTATATAGTTTCTAGGAATGGAATAAACAATGTCGGGTCAACTTTGGTAAAGAACTAAGGACCCTTAACGGTTTAACTTAAAAATTGCTAACCCTCATGACTTAGCTCTCCCTTTGCACCCTCATGGCTCGCCAAGGGCACTAGGCGACTCGCCAAGTGGACCCTTGGCTCGCCCAATTTTCTAGTAGCTCCATAAATTGGGCAGGCCACTTAGGCGATGGGGGAGGCAGCTTGGCAACTCGCCAACCCATTCGGCGAGCCACGACTTTGCTCGCCCATTCTCCCACAACTTAGGCCAAGAGGACAGCCCACTAGGCAACCCCAAGTGTACTTTGGCGCATCGCCAAGTCACTTGGGCGATCATGCTGCCCAATCGCCAACTACGAACCTAGGAGAACAAGTTCTCTTTCACTCTACCTCGATAGATTAGTCCCTTTCCCACTCCCTACACTTGACAACCCATCATACCAAGGCTTAGAACCCTAACTTAAGGCCTTAGTTTAGTCTACTAGTTTCCACGGTGTTACAATATCTCCCCCTAGGGAACATTTGTCCTTGAATGACCTTTCTAAACACTTCTTAAAGGAAACGACTCTAGACTTGCAGCCCATCATGCATGCACTACATCTAAATGCACGCAACCAAACAAGGAAACTTCAATTCCAAGCTAAACATACTCAATGCAATACAAGGGAGTAGGAACTACATCTACCAACTCAAAATGCATGAAATTCTATATCTACTCATTTTCAAGGAGGAACTAACATCTCCTAGCTACAACATGCTCAACATACATTCATGGAGCCTAAAATGCAAGTTGACTCAAAGATGCTACAACATGAGGCAAAACAATGCATGTAAGTCATTTCTAACAAGACGTAGGCATTTTCATGAACATGCACATGAGGAAATCATAGGAACACACAATCACCTATTAGCCTTATTAGGTAGGCACACTATCTCCCCCTTGGGAACAAGCCTACAAATGCTTTTCTATACATCATTCATGGCTAGGACAACATCAAGTCCAACATAACAAATCACAAAAGACAAGAAATACGGAAAATTTACTAAAGCATAAAACACCTAACGGAAAGGACATCAGGAGATCACTCTTGATCTTCTCTAGATTGGAGAGCATATAACTTATTCTTCTTTTGAGGCTCAACATCCCCACCACTAGAAGGAACTTGCTTACCCTCTCTTATAGTAGCTTTTTCCTTTGGGCAATCTTTCTTCATATGGCCACTCTCACCACATCCATAACAACCATCTCTACCGGCTAAGCACTTATCCTCATACCTCTTACCACACCTAGAACAAGTGGGACTTATTACTCATCCCTTATGGCATAGGGGTAGACACCCCCTCATCCTTATACTTAGGAGCATTAGAAAAACCTTGCCCGGAAATTTTTTGTCGAATCCTAGAATGACCATGTCCATCGGACCCATCATGAAAAGACTTATCACCATCTATCCTAGACCTCTTTTTCTCCCTAGCCCACTCCTTCTTGAGTTTTGACTCTTCTATTTGTTGGGCTGCACCATGAGGCGTGAGATATCCATATCATCAACAAGCATTGCCATATGACATTCTTCTTCTACTAAATCGGACACCCCCGTCATAAACCTATTCATCAAATCCCTTGGACTTACTACCAAATATGGAGCATACTTAGACAAAAGAGTGAACTTTAAGGCATACTTATTGACACTCATGTTGCCTTGATTAAGATTTATGAACTCCTCCAACTTAGCCTCCCTCAACTCCCGAGCAAAGAACTTATCAAGGAAAGCCGACTTAAGTACTTCCAACTCTATAGGACTCGCTCCTATCGGCCTACTATCTATCCATTTCTCATACCAAATTTGGGCAACATCCTTCAATTGATAAGCGGCTAGTTCCGCTTTTTCTATAGAAGTCACCTCCATGATAGCAAGTGTCTTATAAACCTCCTCTATGAACCCGTTTGGATCTTCCTCCACCTTGGAGCCACTAAACTCCGGAGGGTTCATCCTCAAGATCTCTCTTATCCAGAAAGCACCCATCCCCCCTATTGGGTTTACTAGAGCCACCACCTCTCTTTTGGCTTGCGCCGTCAAGGCTTGAGCCTATAATTGCATAGAAGCCCTAAACTCCACAAGAGTGACATTTCCAATTAAAGGGTCATTTGGAACTTAAGGAGGAGCATGACATGGAACGTAGGGACGAACTTCTTGGTCCATATTTTCTTCCTCTTCTCTCCTAGCATTTTCCCTTATATTAGCAATCCCCTGAAAAACCAAAGGCGCAAATTAGAAAAAGGGCATACTAAAGCCAAACTTTATGGCACGACTAAGAGAATGAAGAACTGAGACTTTTTCCTAATCATCTAATAGCTGCCTATTCATAAATGTGTCGTGACTCACACCCATGAATAAGACTCTACTTAGATGTGGTTTGAGACAATCCTAGAACCATTCTAAACATGGTTGTCATACCATGTTTGTCACGACCCAGGGTACCCCCTAGATGTAACATGGTGTACTTGACCCCAAAGGAGTCTCATACAAACCCTTAGCATCATAACACATGTAATAGAAATAAAACATGGGAAACATTTAAAACTTTTACAATCTAAGTCAATAGAAAACATTATCATAAGCAAGAGGAAGCCTTTACTACAAAACCTTTGTCTCAAACCATCTATTGCAACACATGAATGAAAGTCGTGGGACGCAACCCATATAAAGTCAAAACATAACAATTGACATCAAAGGAACATAGTGGGTTTGTCCTCTAAACTATGAGGACTCACCAAATCTTCAAGTCTTCTTTCCACTTAAAAACCTAGCCTCCAAGCAACTCAATCTCCCACCCTACATTTGGTTAGAATGTAGGCAATATGCGTTAGTACAAAATGTACCAAGTATGAAAGCTAACACAACATCATAAGAGAATCTCAAATGGTTAGTCAACACAAGACATAAACATAAGAAATAATAACATAATATTAGCATAATCTCCAACATAAGCATCATATTATTACAAGTCAATCATAAGACATACTTAATGAGCATAGGAGCTAACTCATATTCATGGCATAATCTTAACTTAGACTTTCATATTTACATACTTCAACCTTTGGTCTTCCCTATTACAAATCAACTATTTCACAAGCCACCTCCAAGCATACTTGTGCAAGGCAAATATAGCATCCCATAATACTATCCAAGCTAAGTACCACATTTTGGTCATTCTTGGGCATAATACACATTCATAGTCAAGACTTAGGTCTTCATGTCAGAAGAACACTTATACTCTTAAGTAACCTCAAGGCACACTTGTGCAATGCATGTGTCGCATCCTATAATACCACACACAGTAAGCATATCTTTGAAGTTATCATGTTCATAACTACTATCCCTAGGTGTCACTATAGATGTAGCGACCCTTTCGAAAGTATACTACCACTTAAACAAGAAATCTAATTATATACTTGCGACATTTAAAAGAGATTAACTATGGCCATATTGCTTATAATTTAGTAGAGGGAATAGGTTCATAAAGATTAAAAAAAGAATAGTTAAGGATGTGCATCCTCCCCATTTAAGCATTTATTTGATATCAAATTGTTATTGCGCAAAATTTTAACTTATGGCGGACAAAGCCTTCCAAAATAATCTAAGTAAATAACTTCCGAGATTTTCATGCATATATTATCCTCACAATTAAAAATGATATAAAAATAATATTACCAACTTCCGAGTACCAAATTTAGCCTGTTCATGCTTCACAAAAACATCCAAACCAATAGAAAATTTAGTATATTACAAGACTTGGGATTAAACACCCCCAAAAAGAACAGAACATATAGTCACACTTATATTATAACCCATAGTGACGTGATCAAATTAGCCTTTAAAGCTCATGTAAATGTACAACACATAGATCATGTACACGTCCCAAGGTTTATACAAAATATAGATGCCTATATGCAAATCTGATCTTCTTTAAGGCTCTCAAAATCTCCATCTCCAATAGCCAGCTTCATGCCTCCTCTGGATCATTCCCTATGATAGAAACAACTATTGCTAAGCATATAGCTTAGTGGTGTAAAAACTATAGGTTCTGAGCCTTCAAATTCACAAAGCTACCTTTCTCAAGTCATAGGCAACACAATTGAAACATAACAAATAAATCAAGTAAACAATATATAAAGAGTATTGAGTTTGATATTTAGAGATTCAAATGTGAAGAACGCTCATAGCATCATTTTCCAAGAGATTCAACAACAAGGCTCGCCCAATATATACATCATGTCGTCACACCAAGCACTAACATGTATCAAGAATGGCCGATGCCCTGTATCAAGAAGGGTCAAAGCCCAATAATCAAGATAACTAAGAACCCTATTAAAAATGGCTTTCTAGTTCGTACTTAAAATGGACAACTTCCATTCTTAAGACAGACTAAAAATCTAGAGTCAAGAAGTTAAATGATCCGAATCTAGAGGCATGCCAATAGTGACAAAGTCACAGCCACAAGATGAACAAGGTCCCAATAAGACTACCAAGTGATGTGATCAAACAATTCGTACAAGTGGGCGAGTTAGACAAGCATCTTTAATGTCTTAAAGGATACCAACACGACAATGCAAAGTGACAAGGGGTAACCAAGGTACCAAGATAAACTTTCAGATATACCAGCAGGTAAAACGAATACAAGAACAAGTTTATGCACAAACCTCAGTGCTTAGCTTAGAAACAGTCCAACACAACTTCAAGAGTTCAAACCGTAGACCAACCATTGTATCAAGGTCCTCAACTTGATCACGAGTATATACAACCTTAAAATGAAATTAAATAACTTCTTTAATTCCTAGTAGCTTAATAATTTTGATGTAAAACAGGATTATCATCACAAGTAAGCTTCGCCTATACAAATACGACTATGCTCCCAAAACAGTGATTCTGGCCAGTCTAGTACATCATGTTGCAACTTAGATTTAACAAGGAAAAAGGCAAAATTGGAATTTCTATCCTTCATGAAAGATGTAGGTACATATCTTAAGGTTACAAATAACCAAGAATGATCGAAAAATATATTCTGTACAAAAAGATATATTCAAAACAGTAACAAATGTTCATATAGGAATTCAAATTCCTAAATCTGGAAAGAACTTGTCGTATGTTGCGTCCCATATTTCGAATCCATAATAGCTAAATTATAGTTTTACATACACGTACGAATTGTAGGTATACAAATTAGCTTTCCAAAGCAAATTTATTCACGGTAAACTAAGTTTTAGGGATCGATATATGTATAAAATACCAAACACTACCCAGCTCAGAAACAGATTTTATCACTTACCAAATAGAAGAGTGTGTCTCGAATTCCAACCAGAAGGACCAAGTTTTTCTCTTGTGATTTTGAAGAATAAATGGTTAGATAATGTTCTAAGGTTCTTAGACTTCAGGGGAAATGAATTCACTAGAGGAGGTGTCAAAATATAGTCTCAAGAGTGATGTTTATCACATGAACAACTGTCTCCAAAAGATGGCTGCCCAAAATGCATACATATATACCTATATGTATAACCCTCACCTCGCTTTCAAGTTAAACATAATTCTAATTAGAATATTACGTAAATACCCCAATACAATCCCTTAAATGACTGTCTCAATTTATGTTAAGCAAGATTGCAAAAATGACAAAATTTCAAGTTCCCATAACGAGAATAAAACATATTGTAGTAATTAAGTAACGGTAAATCGACATGCAACTCTTTGTTAGTATTTCGGGGTGTTACAAATCTCTCCCCCTAAAAGAAATTTCGTAATTTACCTTAAACTAGTCCTGTAACAAGTGCGGATATTGGGTCCTCATGTCTTCTTCTCTCTCCCAGGTAGCTTATTTTCCTGAATGGTTCCTCCAAAGTACCTTTACTAAGGGGATTCTCTTGTTCTGAAGTTGCTTTACTTCTCGAGCTTGATAATGGATAGGTTCATCATTATACGTCAAGTCAGGATTAACATCAATAGATTCAACTGGAAGAACATGAGATGGATCAGAACAATATCTTCTGAGCATAGAAACACGGAAGGCATTGTGGATCTTGTCTAACTCCAGTGGCAAAGCTAATTTATATGCAACTGGTCCAACCCTTTCAAGTATCTCATAAGGTCCAATAAATCGGGGACTATGTTTTCCATTTTGGCCAAATCTCATAATCGTTTTCCATGGAGACACCTTAAAGAATACTTTATCTCCAACTTTATATTCAATGTAACGCCTTTCAAGATCAGCATACGATCTTTGTCTATCCGAAGAAATCTTTAGATAATCCTTGATAATTTTGACCTTGACCTCTATTGGTTGCACAATTTCAGGACCAACAAACTTTCTTCCACCAACTTCACTCCAACAAAGAGGAGTCCGACATTTTCTTCAGCATAAGGCTTCATAGGGAGGCATTCCAATACTCGATTGGTAGCTATTATTATAAGCAAATTCTATCAAAGCCAAGTGTTTGTCCCAACTACCCTCAATATCCATAATGCAAGCTCGAAGCATATCCTCCAAAAAATTTATCACTCTTTCCGACTGACCGTCTGTCTGAGGAAGGAACAAAGTGCTAAATTTAAACTTAGTACCCAAAACTTCCTGCAAGATGCCCCAAAATCTAGATGTAAACCTTGGGTCTCGGTCAGATACAATAACCACAGGGATCCCAGGTAGTCTTACAATCTCATTAATGTACAATTCGGCTAAACGCTCAAGTGAGTAATCCATCCTAATTGCTAAGAAGTGAGCACCCTTGGTTATCCTATCCACAATCACCCATATCGCATCATGATTCCTTTGAGTGTGAGGAAGTCCACAAACAAAGTCCATTGTTATTTTCTCTCATTTCCATTCCGGCATCGACAAGGGTTGCAGGAAACCAACTAGGACCTGATGCTCTGCCTTTACATGTTGACAAACCAAACATTTGGAAATGAACTCCACAATGTCTCTCTTCATACCATTCTACCAATAATGTTCTTTGATTGTCTGGTACATCTTTGTACCCGTAGAATGCATTGCATATGGTGCAGTATGTGCTTCATTTAATATTTCTCTCCTCAATTTGTCATCATTAGGGACGCATAACTTGTTTTGATAAAATAAGCTACCATCCTCTGCTAATGTAAAATCACGTTTTTCCCCATTTTGAACTTCTTTTGTCAGTTTTACATGTTTCTCATCTAACTTTTGTGCTTCTTTCACGTGTTCAAGTAATATTGGCTTTACTTGCAAATTAGCAATAATTGAACCATTTGAATCAAGTGTGAAACAAACATTCATGGCTCTTAACTAAAGGAGCAAGGGCAAAGGACTCAAAGAAATGCTTGCGAAGGATTTTCGACTTAAGGCATCTGCAACCACATTAGCTTTACCTGGATGATAATCAATCGTGTAGTCATAATGCTTGATGAGTTCAAGACATCTACGTTGTCTTAGGTTTAGCTACTTCTGAGTACCCAAGTACTTTAAGCTATTGTAATCAGTGAATATATGACATATCTCTCCATACAAATAATGCCGCCATCGTTTTAAAGAAAACGCTATAGCAGCAAGAAGATCATGAGTAGGATAATTCAATTCGTGCGGTTTTAATTTCTGAGAGGCATAAGAAATTACCTTCACTTCATGCATCAAAACGCATCCTAGACCATTGTGAGAAGCATCACTTTATACTGCATATTCCTTCCCTTCAATTGGTAGAGTAAGTATATGCGCTTGAGTTAACAAGGACTTGAGAGTTTCAAATCTCTCTTGGCATTTTTCATCCCAAATAAACTTTACTTCCTTCTGCAATAGCTTAGTCAAAGGGGAGGTGATAATGGTAAAGCCTTTCACAAATCTTTGGTAATATCCTGGTAAGCCCAAGAAACTTCTTACCTCAGTTGGACTTTTGGGAGGTTTCCATTCAACAACTGCTTGTATCTTACTAGGATCCACCTTCACGCCTTCGGTTGATACAACATGTCCCAAAAAATCCACTTCATCAAGACAAAATTCACACTTGGAAAGTTTAGCATAAAGTTCTTTTTCCTTCAAATTTTTTAAAACAATCCGAAGTGTTTATCATGGTCTTCACTACTTCTGGAAAATATTAAAATATCATCTATAAAGACAACCACAAACTGATCAAGATAAGGTTTGAATACTCGATTCATTAGATCCATGAATACCGCAGAAGCATTTGTCAATCCGAATGGCATCAACAAAAATTCATAATGACCATACCGAGTTCTAAAAGCAGTTTTAGGAATATCTTTCTCTCTAACACACAGTTGGGGATATCCAGACCTTAAATCAATCTTTGAGAATACTTTAGCACCCTTCAGTTGGTGAAAAAAATCATCGATCCTTGGCAGTGGATATCTATTCTTGATTGTTATTCGATTCAATTGTTTATAGTCAATACAAAGCCTAATAGTGCCATCTTTCTTCTTTACGAACAAAACAGGGGCTCCCCAAGGAGAAACAGTAGGTTGAATAAAATCTTTCTCAAGAAGTTCTTGCAATTGAGATTTCAATTCTCTTACTTCTGCCGGAGCCATTCTATAAGGAGTGATAGAAATAGGGGTAGATCCAGAAATAAGCTCGATTGGAAATTCAATCTCTCTTTCCGGCGGCAACCTAGGAAGATTTTCGGGGAAGACTACTGGGAAATCACATACAACAGGTATGTCCTTGATACAAGGACTCTACAACTGTGTATCAACTATGTGAGCAAGGTATGCCCCACAACCTTGACGCATCAGCTTTCTTGTCAAGGCCACAAAAATAATACTATATGTCAATGATGTTTCACTTTGTACAATGATGTGTGAAAATGTAGGATCTTTAAAAGTCACATGCTTTGACCTATAATCTACCAGTGCATGATATTTATAAAGCCAATCCATCCTGATAATAACATCGAAATCCTTAAAGGGCATTTCAATCAAAGCAGCAGGGAAGACTAGATTTTGAATCACGAAGGGACAATCTTGGTAAACTCGATTACAGACAACTTGATAACCCAAAGGACTTTCAACCATCACATCATATTTAAGTCTCACAGATTTCACGTTTTTAGGAAGAACAAGTGATGAACAAATATAGGAATCCGTAGAACCAGGATCAAACAGAGTAAACACACATAAGCAAAATAGATGAAATTTACCGACAGCCACGTCTTGTCCATCTTGATCATCTCTCTGCCTCATAGCATAAGCGCGTGCAGTAGCCCTTGGTCCACTAGCTTTATTAGCTCCACTTGCACCTATTACTTGGGTGTTTTTAGGTCTTGCTCCTCTATTAGTTTGAGGAGGATTAATAAAAGGCTTATGAACTGAGCCTTTAGTTTACAAGGAACGAGTATTATTAGGATTAGGACAGTCCTTCACTTTATGATCAAAGATCCCACAATTGAAACATGCACCAGAAGCTCGCCTGTAAGTACCATAATGATTCTTTCCAGATTATGGACAAGTGGGAACACGAGGCTTGCCTTGGCCATAATTTGGAGTGGTAACTGTAGAAAATTCAGATCTGTTTTGCTTTTGCTGAGGTGGCCTGTTAACACTACCAGCCTTAGAATCATCAAAACTTCCCCTTTTGGATGGACCTCTAAAATCTAGTCTAGGCTTTCGGAATTTGTTTTCATTTCTACTAGCTTCTTCTTTATCAAGTCGTTCCCAAGTAAGAGCAGTAGACACTAACTTACAAAAGTTCTCATGTTGCAGGATCGTCACATTCTTCCTAATGGAATGATTTAAACAGTCTTCAAATTTCCTGCACCTGTCTTTTTCCTCTTTAATAATACCTCCAGCATAACGAGAGAACCTTGGAAACTTCTGTTGGTACTCAGCAATAGACATGCCTCATTGTGTTAAATTCAAAAAATCCTTTCTCTTTACATCACAATAAGCAGGTGGGACATACTTCATACGAAATTCCTTATGAAAATCATCCCAAGTAAGAACATGAAGTTTTACCTTGGCATTCAGAACACTTACCCACCAATTATAAGCATCATTTTGTAATAGTGAAATAGAATACTTAAATTTTGCAACATCTGAACACTCCAACTGCTCAAATGCCTTCTCCATGTGGTCCTACCATTGTTCAGCATCAATGGGATCAACAATACCTTCAAACTCCACTCCACCCATTTTCCTCATTTTCTCAAAGTTTATCCTGTTGGGATCATGCATCGATTTAGCCATATGGTGGAAGAATTCAGCCATTTGTTAAAAAGGAGGATTCATGGCTTGAGTACGACAACTCATATGAGGATGTTAACCAGCTCTTACATCGTAATGGTTTCCCACTTCAGACCTGCTAGTGTGGGGAACATATTGATTCAAGAAATGTTCTCCAACCTCTTCCATTGCATGACGTTCGGAAACAGAGGTACCCGACCCTTCACGAGCAGCTTCCATAGGTCGGTCAGAAGAAGACGCCATAACTTAATTCCTTCAAAAGGGAAGATCACATTGCATTAGAGACATGTACATAAGGCATATGTACTCTACATGCGATAAAAATATTATAAACCATGTAGGTGAACAAATAATCTATGTAGAACATTTTTCGAAAGCGAACAAGTATACAAGTAATTCACAACAAAAGTCTTAGAACCACAAACCTAGGCTCTGATACCATCACTTGTAGCGACTCTTTCAAAAGGATACTACCACTTAAAAAAGAAATCTAATTATATACTTGCGACATTTAAAAAAGATTAACTATGGCCATATTGATTATAATTTAGTAGAGGGATTAGGTTCATAAAGAAAAAAAAAGGAATAGTTAAGGATGTGCATCCTGCCCATTTAAACATTTATTTGATGTCAAATTGATATTGCGCAAAAATTTAACTTATGGCGGAAAAATCCTTCCAAAATAATCTAAGCAAATGACTTCCGAGGTTTTCATGCATATATTATCCTCACACTTAAAATGATATAAAAATAATATTACCAACTTCCGAGTACCAAATTTACCCGGTTCATGTTTCAAACAAATATCCAAACCAATAGTAAATTTAATATATTACAACACTTGGGTTTACACACCCCCAAAAAGAACAAAACATATAGTCACACTTATATTACAACCCATAGTGACATGATAAAATTAGCCTTCAAAGCTCATGTAAATGTACAACACGTAGATCATATACAAGTCCAAAGGTTTATACAAAATATAGATGCCTATATGCAAATGTGATCTTCCTTAAGGCTCTCAAAATCTCCATCTCCAATGGCCAGCTTCATGCCTCCTCTGGATCATTCCCTACGATAGAAACAACTATCACTAAGCATATAGCTTAGTGGTGTAAAAACTATAGGTTCTGAGCCCTCAGATTCACTATGCTACCTTTCTCAAGTCATAGGCAACAAAACTGAAACATAAGAAATAAATCAAGTAAACAATATATAAAGAGTATTAAGTTTGATATTTAGAGATCCAAATGTCAAGAACGCTCATAGTATCATTTTTCAAGAGATTCAACAACAAGGCTCGCCCAATATATACATAATGGCGTCACACCAAGCCCGAAAAGGTATCAAGAAGGCCGACGCCTTTTATCAAGAAGGGTCAAAGTCCAATAATCAAGAGAACCAAGAACCATATTAAAAATGGCTTTCTAGTACGTACTTAAAATTGACAACTTCCATTCTTAAGACGGACTAAAAATCCAGAGTCAAGACGGCAAATGATCCGAATCAAGAGGCATACCAATAGTGACAAAGTCACAACCACAAGAAGCACAAGGTCCCAACAAGAGTACCAGGTGATCAAACAATTCGTACTAGTGGGCGAGTTACACAAGCGTCTTTATTGTCTTAATGGATACCGACACGACAATGTAAAGTGACAAGGGGTAACCAAGGTACCAAGATAAACTTTCAGATATACGAGCAAGTAAAATGAGTACAAGTACAAATTTATACACAAACCTCAGTGCTTAGCGTAGAAACAGTTCAACACAATTTCAAGAGTTCAAACCGTAGACCAACCAACGTATCAAAGTCCTCAAGTTGTTCACGAGTATATACAACCTAAAATAAAATTAAATAACTTCTTCACTTCCTACTAGCTCAATAATGTTCATGTAAAACAGGATTATCATCACAAGTTAGCTTCGCCTATACAAATATGACTATGCTCCCAAAACATTGATTCTAGCTAGGCTAGTACATCATGTCGCAACTTAGATTTGAAAAGGAAAATGGCAAAACTGGACTTTATATCCTTCATGAAAGAGGTAGGTACATCTCTTAAGGTTGCAATTAACCAAGAATCATCGCAAAATATATTCTTTACAAAAAGATATATTCAAAACACTAACAGTTGTTCATACAAGATTTCAAATTCCGAAATCTGGACAGAACTTGTCCTATGTTGCGTCCCATATTTCTAATCCATAACAGCTAAATTAGAGTTTTACTTAAACATAAGAATTGTAGTTATACAAATTAGCTTTGCAAATCATATTTTTTCACCGTAAACGAAGTTTTAGAGATCGAGATATGCATAAAATACCAAACACTACCCATCTTAGAAACATATTTTATCACTTACCAAAGTGAAGGGTGTTTCTCGAATTCCAACCAAAAGGACAAAGTTTTTCTGTTGTGGTTTTGAAGAATAAATGGTTAGATAATGTTCTAAGGTTCTTAGATTTTCAGGGGAAATAAAATTCACTAGAAGAGGTGTCAAAATATAGTCTCAAGAGTGATGTTTATCACATGAACATTTGTCTCCAAAAGGTGGCTGCCGAAAAAAAGATTGGCTGCACAAATGCATACTTATATACCTATATGTATAAACCTCACCTTCCTTCAAGTTTTACATAATTCTAATTAGAATATTATGTAAATACCCCAATACAATCCCTTAAATGGTTGTCTCAATTTATGTTAAGCAACTTTGCAAATATGACAAATTTTCAAGTTCCCAAAACGAGAATAAGACATAATGTAGTAATTAAGCAACGGTTAATCGACATGCGACTCTTGGTTAGTATTTCGGGGTGTTACAATAGACCTACTTCATATTGACAAGGAACTATCAACTTAAGTCAATCGTATTATGAAAGGCAACTATAGCAACAATCCAAGCTAGAATACTTCACGTAAGAGGACACTTCATAAGTAGCTTCAAGTCATACTTGTGCCATGTGTGAATGGCATCCCATACTACCACTCACACTAAGTACTCCTTTAGGATATCTTCCTCAATGCTTACTATTTATCATTTTTGACTACCAAAGAATATCATACTACTATGCTAGACCTAACTACTATGGAAAACATTCTATCATGCAATCCAAGCTATCCAATGAAGGATACAATTATACCAATCTAGCTACCATGCAAACATTCAATATGATGCAAGCTACCATTAGGGGAGTATGAATCCTCAACGCTAATCTATCCTTAGGAGAGTATGGTGTCTCAACCCTAAGCTACCATGAAATGGTCTTGGCCTAACCAAGTCAAGCTACCATGAATGCATTCTAACAATGCTAGTTCAAGCTACCCTTAGGAGAGTGTAGATCCTCAATCCTAGGCTACCATGCCTATACTAATGCAAGCTACGATAAAAATCATCCTACGAATGCCAGTTCAAGCTAACCTTAGGAGAGCATAATTCCTCAATCCCAAGCTACCATAAGATCTACCATCCCAATCTACATAAGTCAACTATACATGATGGAGTCATAAGACTCAACTTCAAGCTATTCTATTCTAACAAGGATAATTCATTTTAGGTGATTAACCTTTCAATCTAGAATCATTCTATGTGAGAAGACCTTTCACATTCTACATACAAGCATTCATATAGTTCTAGGTAGGTCATGTGGGTGAAAGCCTTCCACCATAACTCTATCTATGTTGTATATTAATTCTATGCAAGTTAATTCATCATATTAGACTTACTCTTTAAGCCCTAGTGATCAACATTATGACTTCAAGCCCTACATTCAAGCTTTACTCCACAATCACCATACTAGTCTAGATCACAAGACACATTAGCCCTAAGCCTTAGTCATAGGCAATTCTAACCATAATTATCAAAAAATCCCAATTTCAATCATTACAATTCATGTTCTAGCATACATGCGTAAGTCTAGTTCAATTCATGATTTCATATTCCCATTGTTAGATAAGTTCTATTCATGGTGAGAATTCTAGAAGATCAATCAAGAACCATCAATTCCTCATTAAAAGACATAAACCCACATACTTTGAATTTTAGGGTTAACCAAGGAATTCACATAAATTCTTCATAATATCATGAATCAATACTAAATTAATCATATATTTTTATTATCCAACCTATTGGAATCAAACCCACCTAAAATGCATACAATTGGAAGTAACCCTAGCTTGATTGGGGTTCTTCTTCACAAATTAGGGGAAATTCTAGGGGACTATATGAGTGGAAGAACCCATAGATGAAAAGCTAAACATACCTTTAATCAAAGCCCTAGCACAAGCTCTCAACAGTGGACTTTGTTCTTGATCCAAGCCTCAAGCATTATCTTCTTCTTCAATGGAGGTTTTCTAGAGAGCGAAATATTCTATGGAGAGGATGAAGTTGGTTTTTCTTTGTATTTTAGGGAGAATGACTTAATTGAAGTAAACTTAGGTCTAATGAGCTTATATAGTTTCTAGGAAATGAATAAAACACTGTAGGGCCAACTTTGGTAATGAACTAAGGACCCTTAACGTTTTAACTTAAAAATTGCTAACCCTCACGACTTAGCTCACCCTTTTTACCCTCATGGATCACCAAGGGCATTAGGTGACTCGCCAAGTAGACCCTTGGCTCACCCAATTTTCTAGTAGATCCATAAATTAGGCAGGCCACTTAGGAGATGGGGGAGATAGCTTGTCGACTCGCCAACCCATTCGGCGAGCCACAACTTTTCTTGCTCATTCTCCCATAACTTAGGCCAAGGGGACAGCCCACTAGGTGACCCCAAGTGCACTTTGGAGTATCGCCAAGTCACTTGGTCGATCATGTTGCCGAATCGCCAACTAGGCACCTAGGAGAATAAGTTCTCTTTCACTCTACCTCGATAGCTTAGGCTCTTGCCTACTCCCTAGACTTGACAACCCCTCATACCAAGGCTTAGAACCCTAACTTAAGGCCCTAGTGTAGTCTACTAGTTTTCGGGGTGTTACAAAATCTAGGAATGAGGAAGAACATGTGAGTCATTCGAGGGTTGTTCTGAAAACTCTAAAAGATCGTCAATTATTTGCTAAGTTCAGTAAGCGCGAATTTTGGTTGCAGTCAATTGCTTTCCTTGGGCATATAGTGTCTAGTGAGGGGATTCGAGTTGATTCCCAAAAAATAGACTCAGTAAAACAATGGCCCAGACTTACCTCTCCTACAGATATCAGAAGCTTCTTGGGTCTAGTGGGTTATTACAAAAGTTGTGTGGAAGGATTTTCATCCATAACCTCTCCATTGACTAAGTTGACACAGAAAGAAGTCAAGTTTCAATGGTCCGAAGATTGTGGGAAAATATTTGCAGAGTTGAAAAATAGATTGACTAAAACTCCTGTTTTGACTCTACTAGAGGGTTCAGACGGTGATGTTATATAATTAGATGCTTCCAGAATCGGCCTAGGTTGTGTGTTGATGCTGCGATTTTAGGTTATAACATATGCTTCTAGACAGCTTAAGGTGCATGAGAAGAATTATCCAACTCATGACCTCGAGCTTGCAGCAGTGGTGCTTGCACTTAGGATTTTAAGACATTACCTGTATGGTGTTCATGTATATGTGTTCAACCAGAAAGAGTTGAAGCTTCGCCAGAGAAGATGGCTTAGGTTCTTCAATAATTATGATATGAGTGTGCATTACCATCCTGATAAGGCCAATGTAGTAGCAGATGCTCTTAGCAGATTATCTATGGGTAGTGTAGCATATGTTGAGGAAGAAAGAAAGGAGATAGCAAAGGATGTTTACAAACTTACTCGCCTAGGAGTTCGTGTTATGAGCATATAAGATAGTGGTTTAACGGTTCAGAAAGGGGTAGAATCTTCTTTGGTAGTGGAAGTTAAGGAGAAGCAAGACAGTAACCCAACATTGCTTGAGCTAAAAGGTGCAATCCACCAGGAGAGGGTGGAGGTTTTCTCCCAAGGGGAAGATGGTGTACTTCGCTATCATGGTCGATTATGTGTTCCTAAAGTGGGTGAGTTGAGACAGCAAATTCTTGCAGAAGCCCAGTGATGCTTATCGTGAACAACGACACTATCCTACGATATGAGTGTCGACGATCATCGATAATATAGTAACCCAACCAAGGGTTGGGATCGTATCTAAGGGAGCAGTTTTGAGAATTGATAGAAAAATAGAATTTACATTCTAACTAGTCGTAGCTAAAGACATTTGCGATAAAAGACATAGTAAATTAAAGGGGGCGACACAAAAGTGTCAAATATCAAAGGGGGTTTTGTAACAAATACTAAAACAGCAAAATAAACAAGAAAATCAAGTATGGGGAAAGGATCTTGGGATGTGACCGCAATACAAGTTGAGATAAATTGTTGGATGCATTCTTTCGATAGGACATTTGCAAAATAATAGTGACTAGGCTAAGCTTTAAATGAAAATAAGTTCCCTCTCGGGCAACTTACCCCGTTTCAAATAAGTTCCTCTCGGACACCCATTTGCCGGTTGAAGACCAGCCTACGCCTTACCCCATTCACTCTCTCGAGCTGAGTGTTAGGATATGGGACTAGGGCTCACCCTCTCGGGCTGAACCTCATGTCGACCCACTTATTAGGGCATCTGTCTAGTGGTTTTGGTTTCGCGACCTCCCTCTCGGGCAACTACAAACCCTTAAGATTAAACCATAACCACTAGGTGAAATCATCATTAAAATACATCTAACCTATCAGCAAGCAAGACCTAATAAGAGTATCAACCCATATTTGCTAAATCACACCCCAAGAATGGGAGATTTTAGACACACATCAAGAAATAAAAAATTATACCTAACATGTTAATGAAATCAACTAGTTATAAGAAATTAAACCTTGAATTAAGCAAAGGAAAATGAATAGAGAAGACCCACTTTCAACTTGGGGAAGAAGAATTCCTTTCTTCAAGTCTCCACAAAACCCTCTCCAAACTTGAGAGAAAAATATCAGCTAAAGTATGTTCTAAATTGAAAATAATAATAATAATAATTGTTTCACTCCACCCAACTGTTTCTAAGACTACAATTCTAACTAGTATTTATAGTTTTCACAGATTGTGTTGCGGAAGATTGTTCGGCGACATTAGTCGAGATCGCCGATGAACTTGACGATCAGCCTTTGGGTCAGCTCATCGCCTTCAGTATCTCCGCATTCTGGATCATTGGACGGTACAGTATTGCTTCGCGGAATTGATCGGCGACTCGCCGACTACTCCTTTCCTCGCCTTTTGATAGACTTCCTTCAAGGTTTTGCATATTGAAACGAAAAAGCGGTTCATGTCTTTTCGGCGACTCGCCAAGTTAAACTCGACGATCCGCAAGATTTCATTTCTTGTTCTTTTCAGCCCTATTTGCTCCGTTTTGCACCTAAGTGTCCATGCTTCCACTAAAACTTCATATACCTGAAACTTCAGCATTTTAATCAGGTATTGATATAAAACAAGCATGCAAGGACACTATTCCCATTAAAATAAAGCCCTAAATGAGTCCAATTTGTGGACTCATCAACACTGCAACTTAAACTTTTGTTTGTCCTCAAGCAAACTCAAGTTCAGCTATTCAAAAAGGGTGCCTCAAACAGTTCTACACAAGAATAACTCATGAATGCACACAACAAGACTCAAATTACTTATGCAAGGATCGATTGTCTACTCAAAGATTCAAATTGTGACACACCATCACTAAAGAATCTCATGCTCGAAATAGTTGCTACTTGTGCAAGTTCAATCTCAACAAAAATATCTAAATATCCTCGCACAAAGAATAATTCCATATTCATACACATATATGAGTGTATTTAAGAGCAGGAATCAGATACAACGCTCACACTCAATAAGAGGAACACAATGCATGTTATCACCCATAGGTTTGCCCTTATTTTCCAATTGACTTTCGATCTAGCTTACTCAAGATCAAAAAGGTTTTTCTAAGGCTTGTAACGGGGCTGAGTGCAAAGGTATGGTCATTTAGGCTTAGTGACTTTTTCTTCGTGTGTTGTGGCATTCTCAAGGCATTCCCTTATTTTCCTTTATCAATTCTTTTTCTAGTGCTTCTAAGTCATCCCTTTTTTTAAAAAAACTTTTCCTCCATGGATTGCTTGAAACCTGATTCACTTCGTACTTTATTCCACATTTCATATATATATATATTTTTTTATTTTTTTATTTTTTTATTTTTTATTTTTTTATTTTTAATTGAATTGAAGGGGTTCCATTTTTATGCAATACCATGGGTTAATGGGGACTTTTTTTTTGGACTTCTTGACTTCTCCTTTTCCCTTTCACCACACCCCCAACTTAGTCATTTGGCCTAAGTTGGCTATTCACTAAACCACAAATCAAGAGCATTATAGGTAGCGGATCAAATAAGGTGTAGGGTTTCTCAAGGTTCTTCCAAAGAAAGGTAAGGCTCAAAGGTGTCCAAAAGAGTTTCACAGGTAGGTCACAAAAAGAGGTATATGTCAAATTGGCTCACACTCTTTAAAATTGCCTAAGATCATCTCAAGAGTACACCTTTCTAAATCAATCAAACTAATCAGGTAAATTGTAGGTTTATTCATGTATGGTTCAAAGTAAACTAATCACACAAGGCATCGATACTTCAGTCAAACAAGACTAGACACGTTCTCTAGCGTGCAACGGTCATCACAAGAATATCAATTAGATAAATGGCTAGTCACAACGAGATGCAAAAATTGCACATATTATCTAGCTAACTTCATTTGGCCTCGTCATAGCCGTGCATTTATGCTTGTTCAATTGCGGGCACTATTCAGGTCATTTGTGTTGATCAAAATCGAGACTTAAATCTATGCAAAAGAACAACCACTTTCAACACAAGAGGTGGCAAATTTTTTTTTCGACAGGATCAAAATTATTTTGCAATTAAAACAACAGGAGCCATAAGCTCAAACATCCATAGAAAAACAGTATCTAAAACACAACTCAAAGCAAACAACCCAAATATATACAGAACAAAACATGACTGTCAACACAAAAGGTGTAGGCCTCACCCCACCACAAATAAAAAGCGTTTGTCCTCAAATGCAAGTAATAAGTATCCAAAAGGTCAGATAAAGAAAAACAGAGAGGGAGGTAAAGAGGGGATCCTGTTTAAGTAGTCGCTCCGTCTGTCTGGGTATCAGTGCCCGATGCATCTTTCTGAAGTAAAACAGTGGTCCCTGGAGCATTGTCATTTTGGTCTCCACTGTTTGCCTTTGACTTAGCCTCTGCAGCAAGATGTGTTGCAATCATCTGATCTAACTCCTGAGCTGCTCTGAAGGCATGCATTGCATTAACTAAGTTCCGATCACATGGGCGGACATTAAGATCGAAAGGAATTCGTTGCTTTTTCCTAGATTCCTTGGTGTACTCTCTTTGCCTGGCCATCTCGGCTCTATTTTTCTCTTTTCTAAATTCTCGTGCTCTTACATGCCTAGGTGGGTCATCTATCCCTGCAACCTTTGGTCTAGCCATTTCTGCAACCACTTAGAGGATAAGTTAAATAGTAATTCACATAAGAGCAAAACTGGTGTTTCTATGTGCGAAAATTGATGTACCCATGATACAAAATGGGTGGGCGAAAGGCGAATAGGGGCTCTTTTGGCGAGCCACCGGGTGTGTTATGCGAACCAAACTGACTGCCGAGAGTTACAGTTCAATTAGTACATAAAAATAGAAAAGAAGAACGAGATGGAACTGTTAGGTGAACTGCTGAACAATTTTGCGACATTTGCTCATTTCGCCGATCAACTCATTTTGTCCATTATCTACCCCGCCTTTCAATTTTGACCCAGCAACCCCAGTTAATGTAACCACACATATATAACTCAATTCTAGCGAAAACACATAGAAACTTCTATTCCCACCATGCAACAATTTAACTCAAAGCATAACTAAGTGAAAATTCCTCGAATCATACAACAGATACCACTTCATAATCGAAAATATCTGTAACCTCAGTGACTCAGAGATTCAGCAGAGATTTAACACTTCCATCATTATGCAAATGAATACAATTATAATATTTTTAACATGCGATGTACAAACTGCTAATCGTTGATGTTGAATAGTTGCTAATGAAATGCTAGGCAGCAATGCAATCCAAATCCGCGCACAAATCAATGAGGCACAATATTCCAGTAGTGCATTCAATATAAAAATAGAGTGCAAATGTGAATTTGGTAGGTCGAAGAAGTGAGAGAAAATGAGTGACATGGGACTTTTAAACCTGTGGCTTGCAAAAACCGTCCAGTTCTTGCATGTTCGGTGATATAAATCGAGTTCGCCTAATTATTCGGCGACACGCCAAATATTACAGGATCTGCAGCTCCTGTGAAGATTCCAACGGCAGTCTACAACGCAATCGTTGACATGGTCAGCAATGCCCCACAACTCTTTTCGACACAACTGTGTTGCACAGGGTGTTGGCTGAAAATGCTTTGTGTTCGCAAATCTTTTCGACACTGGACTTGTTGCTTACCTCCATATCCTCTTTCAATCATCTCCCTCGTTTCAACCCTATAAAAACAACACACCATTATTTTCTTAAGGCAAAACAAAGCAAGAAATGTTTTAGGGTTGCCTCCCAAACAGCATCTTAGTTAACGTCATGGCACGACGCAAGCCAACAGTTATTCTTCATCCTCGGATTGGCCCATGTTGTAATTAGGTGAATCCTCGGTGAATGGTGGGTAGTGGCCTGATATCAAATGGGCGATTTGAGCATCCTGCAGCTGGATGGTCATGGAGTGAGAGGCTGATGCTTCATTTAGCATTGCGATATTTTCCTTCATCTCATTCAACATCTCCTCTTATGCCTTCATTTTCTTTTGAATGACTGAAAGAGCTTCATCTCCTTCCACACCTCCCTGCTTCTTCCCATGACTACACTCACGGAAGGAGTGGTACTTTTCTTTACCCATGGTTCGTACTTCTAATTCTATGATTCGGTTGGACGGATCATCCAACTGGGTAATGAGTGCCTCCCACTCCTGCTTCTTTTTGGCTTTTTTGCTGGTTGCTACCATGCCATCAGGGAGTTTTTCGACAACTTCATAGTGCTGGTATAGCATGCCCCCCTTGCAAATCTGATCGGCTATGCTTCTATTCTTGGGTCCAAGACCCCTATAGAATCACTCCAGTATTGCCTTATCCGTCATCCCATGAGATGGGCATGGTTGCAGCACTGCTTGAAACTTCAGCCACATGTCCTAAATTGTTTCATCCCCTACCTGTTTAAATGTTAAGAGGTTGTCCCTGAGGTTCAGTAGTTTCAGCAGGGGATGATTTGTGTAGTATCCATAATGATCATCCATTGTTTGTTCCCTGTTGTGATGTTCAAACAAGCAAAGAAAAACTATATATAAGACTAGTAAAGCAAAAACTACGGAAAATAGAAATTCTTGCCAATGATCCTTGGGATTACATACAATCAAAGACTCAAAGAAAAACAAAACTAATAATAAAGTTAATAATCTACGATAATAAGACGGAAATTCTAGTGAACTAAAAATTCTCAAATAACACCACTCCCCGGCAGCGGTGCCATTTTTATGCTTATCGTGACCAATGACACTATCCTATGGTATGAGTGTCTACGATCGTCCATAATATAGTAACCAACCTCGGGTTGGGGTCGTGTCCCAAGGGAGAGGTTTTGAGAATTGATAGAAAAATAGAATTTACATTCTAACTAGTCGTAGCTAAAGTCATTTGCGATATAATACTGTACATTAAAGGGGGCGACACAAAAGTGTCAAATATCAAAGGGGGTTTTGTAACAAGTACTAAAACAACAAAATAAACAAGAAAATCAAGTATGGGAAAAGGTTCTTGGGATGTGACCGCAATACAAGTTGAGATAATTTGTTGGGTACATTCTTTCGATATGACATTTGCAAAATAATAGTGACTAGGCTAAGCTTTAAATCGAAATGAGTTCCCTCTCGGGCAACTTAACCCGTTCCAAAGGCGTTACTCTTGGACACCCATTTTCCGCATGAAGACCAGCCTACGCCTTACCCCACTCACTCTCTCGAGCTGAGTGTTAGGATATGGGACTAGGGCTCACCCTTTCGGGCTGAACCTTATGTCGACCCACTCCTTAGGCCATCAGTCTAGTGGTTTTGGTTTCGCGACCTCCCTCTCGGGAAAGACGAAAACACATGGGTGGCTTTGTATTTGCAACTACACACTCTTTAGATTAAACCACAACCACTAGGTGAAATCACCATTAAAATACATATAACCTATCAGCAAGCAAGACCCAACAAGAATATCAACCCATATTTGCTAAATCACACCCCAAGAATGAGGGTTTTTAGCCACACATCAAGAAATAAGAAATTATAACTAACATGATATTGAAATCAACTGGGTAAAAGAAATTAACCCTTGAACTAAGCAAAGGAAAATGAATAGAGAAAGCCACTTCCAACTTGGGGAAGAAGAACACCTTTCTTCAAGTCTCCACAAAACCCTCTCCAAACTTGAGAGAAAAATATCATGTAAAGTTTGTTCTAAAGTGAAAATAATAATAATAATTGTTCCACTCCACCCAAATCTTGTTAAGACTACAATTCTAACTAGTATTTATAGTTTTCACAGATTGTGCTGCAGAGGATTCTACGGCAACATTAGTCGAGATCACCGATGAACTCGTTAATCTGCCTTTTGGTGAAACGACCCCAAAAATGCCCGAAAATGTGCTTCGGAAACACCTATAATTGTATTTTCCATATATCTCAAAATCCGTGCATGATTTCGGAAATTCGACTTCATATTCTTATTCAGGGGGTCAAATTGAGTGGGA
>JAJOON010034614.1:0-23955 GCA_029582645.1 Solanum megistacrolobum | reverse complement strand
TGTTTGTTTAGCATAAGTACCAACACTAGTTGATCCTATTGATGACAAAATTGATTTTCTTGCAAGATCGATTTGTGTCCATCTAGTGTTGATATTAAACTTTAATTTAGGAATAATGTGTTTGTTAAGCATAAGTACCAACACTAGTTGATCCTATTGATGACAATTAATTTTTTTGCAAGATCGATTTGTGTTCATGTAGTGTTGATACTTAGCTTTAAATTTAGAATTATATTTGTTAAGCATAAGTACCAACACTAGTTGATCCTATTGATGACAAAATTGATTTTCTTGAAAGATCGATTTGTGTCCATCTGGTGTTGATATTAAGTCTCAATCTCAAAGCAATTCTAATAATATTTCATCACTCCTATAAGGATATATCTAAACCCACAAATTCTCCTTTCATGGCATAAAAGACCTTTACATCAATTTCATCTTTCTAGACATGAATTAGGCATGGGTACATGTATATTCATCCTAAAAACATGAAATTCTATCAATTCAATCATAATCCATTCCATTGGATCAACATTCATCAACACCCAAGACATTGGAAGAAAACCCTATATCAAATTAGGGAATTTCTGCTTTATAATTGGGAATTCTTGGGGACTCCATAGATGAAAAGCCACCAAACCTTGAGAGCAAAGACCACAAATGCAAGAGGATTGGAGGCTTTACCTTGATCCTAGGTTGAAATCTTTCTTCTTCTTCTTCATGTTCGAGAGAGAAAAATATTTGAGAGGAAGACTTTGGGATTTCTTTTGGATTTTTGAAATATTGACTTGAATGGGTGAGTTTCGGGGTTAAAATCACTTATATAGGGTTCCCAGGCTTGGATAAAATGACATAGCATTAATCTAATTAAAACCGGAAAAGACCCATTTACCCCTCAACTTAGAGTCGACTGCCTCACCTTCACGTGAGGCTCCACGAGCAGTGATGGCTCAGGTGGACCGTGGCGCCATCCGTGGTCTTTGACCAGTGGCTTGGCAAATCACCCCTAAACCCCTCTTAACCTAACTCATTACCATGCCCTCTTCCATGGACCGTGGTGGCCTTTACGAGCCGTCTAGTGGCTCGTGGGAAGGGCCTCATTTTGGGCAGCCTTAGGAAGCTCACTGCCTCACCTTCACGGGCATCACCACGAGACATGGTACCCACCATGAGCCATCATGGTGCTCTTGGGAGGTAAGCCTCCCTTGGCTAGCTACTGCCTAGGCTCCACGACCCTTCTAACGAACCGTGGTGCCCTTCAAGGTCCGTATGGGCCTTCGTAGAGGGTGCCAAGGCTCAAATCTCTAGTTCTAGAGTTAGCACTTAGCCACTAGCTTAGCCTACTAGATTTTGAGGTCTTACATTATCTTTTCCTTGGGAACATTCGTCCTCAGATGGAATTTCTAGACACCTTTCGGAAGAAAAGACTCAATACTAGCAGCCTATCATTTTAAACACCATAGCTGGCAGCCCCTGCCTAGTAGCATGGGTAGGGGTCTCAAGCTCAATAGGAATATAATTTTGGCTTGATTTTGTCTTAAACGAGCAGCAAACGATTGAACAACAGTGAAGGGGGCTGGCTTGGGGACTACATCTTTTTTAGTAATGGTGGGAGGTACCATGGAATTCATGTTGTTCTGCTGGTTTTGTGATCCCTGGCCATTACTAGAAAACTGATGCAAATTGCTTCCACCCTTTTGAAAGTTAGGATCATACCTTGCATAGTTTTTGGAGATCTTAGGATAGTCATGTTGGGAAACTATGATATTTTTAGCATTTTGTTATTGAGGTCTTTCATCACCAAGTTGTTGGTTTCCTTTGTTACTGACTTCCTATGACTTTTCCTGTAATTCTTAAATACCACTTCTGCTGATTTGCCCATTTACAAGAAAGTTGTCTTAGACTTACAAGAATGAAGTTTAGGTTTTAACAGCTGGAAGTTCTAAAT
Source organism: Solanum megistacrolobum (assembly GCA_029582645.1). Classification (NCBI taxonomy): domain Eukaryota; kingdom Viridiplantae; phylum Streptophyta; class Magnoliopsida; order Solanales; family Solanaceae; genus Solanum; species Solanum megistacrolobum. The sequence goes on along the minus strand of JAJOON010034614.1, from coordinate 22,007 downwards.
TATCTATTGCGGGTAACATGAAAGAATAATGAACAACAATATTGGGCTAAAAGGGATGTGTCTCATAGGTTTTTATCACTTCTAAATTATTTTTTTTAGGCATATCAGTCTTCCCAACTTGGAAAGAAACTTGCCACGAGCTTACAACTCCATATAGCAAGAGAATAAGCAACCCTGATGCTTTGTCTACCTAGAAGTATGGTACATATGGCATCAAGATTATTCTGATTACTTGGAGCAGCAAGTCAACATTGACAATTTCTTGGACATATGGTGTATTTGCACTAATTTTACTATTTGTATCATGTGGATTTACATATGCACGATATGATATTGAAATCTACATGAAGGTAAGAATACAATACATGGTCATGAAAGGGAATAATACTAAATATTTTTGTACATTTATGTTAATTTTTTTTTATTATTTTAGGGAAATGTAGGCTTCTGTAACAAAATGCCAGGAAGCCATTGTTGCTACAGATTGTGTTCTCAAGGTAACATTTGCAATATCAAAGTATTTCTTTTATATAAAGTTACAGAACGGGGTGAAAAGATTTTAATTAGGATTTAATGTATATTTTCTTTTTTTAAACTAGTTTAGCAGATAATCTATATTATTATGTTCCCATTTTCAGATTTTTTGATTGGACGTCTGCGGTGTTACTATGGTGTAAGATTATATGTCAAAGGATATTAAAATCGTCGCCACAAGTCAATTCAAACAATTGAAGTTGATGCAAGCTTTTTGAATATTACAATGTTAAATTTATATTTGATTTTGTAGAAATCATTACTAGTGCACATTTTAAAATATTGTTTAATTACTATCTGTTCCTAGATTTTTATTTTTCAAAGTCTATTGCAAATATATGTATTTTTGTGTTATTTATTAGAAAATTAGTGTTTGCGATAGTCTTTATTAATGTGTGATCATAGAGACATCAATTATGTGGATCATTGTTAATAAATTATGGCATGTACATTAGCAAAGACTACACTTTATAAATGTTACTTTAGAAGAGGTAACAAATGCCACGTTTGAAAGTGTGGCCTATGAAGAAGCAAAGGCCACACATAAAAAGTTTTGTTTAAGGTCATAAAAGCGTTTTCATATAAGAATATACAAGTGTGGCATTTTTATAGTATAGGGCACACTTTTTAAGTGTGGCTTCTTAGGCAACACTTGAAAAGTGTGGCCTTAGGTCAACGGTAACGCTAGTTTTGGCCACCCCTGTTAAAGTGTTGCCTAAAGTTAAAAAGTGTAGCCTTTGAGTAAAGGTAACACTTTTTTCTATTTTAGGCCACACTTTTCTGGGTTGGCTACGGGCCTAAAATGTTGTGGTGATAAGCAACCTTACCAACACGTATCAAAATTTGATATGGGCTTGCATATCGGGGACTAAGTTTTCCATTCTTACCAAACCTCATTACACCTTTCATGGGTGAGATTTTTAAGTAAACCACATCATGCACATCAAATTCAAGATCTGTTCTTCTAACATCGGCATAGGATTTTTGTTGACTTTGGACTGTTATCAACCTCTCTCTAATAAGTTGAACTTTCTCCATAGCCTCATGAACTAACTTGGGTCCTATAAAAGCAACTTCACCCACCTCAAACCAACCTATAGGAGATCTACACCTCCTATTGATGAGTTCGATATTTTGACTCATTTGGGCTTTGTTTTGATAGCATAAGTGTCCTCAAATGCCTAATTTATGCTCTAAACTGATGTTAATGTGTTGATTTGCAGCTAATAAGACTAAAGAGCAAGGCAAGGACATGACTGGACAAAAAGTAATTACAAAAGCTAAAGAAGTGAAGAAAAAGCGATCCTGGTGATTGCCAAGACCTATCTGCGCACCATCAAGTGCCTCTTTAGCTCGACAAAGTTCTAGCACTCCAACCCTGTGGAAGAACCAAGTTTGCGACATAAATGGGCAGTCGGCAAATTGCCGATTGACTCCACGATGGAAAGTTTGATAGCCCAAAGTTACAGGACCTAGGACCTGAGATGCTGAGGATCAATGCAAAATGGCGATGGAAAAAGGGTAAATGGCGGTTCGCCGAACCACTCAATGAGGCATGACTTATACTACCGAGTGGACTTTCAAGCCAAAATGCACGCAACTATAAATTGGATTTGTATAAGAATTTTGAGCATCCAGACTTGAGTCCAAAGACAGTTCTCATTCCAAAGGTTGGCTTTAGACTTTTCTTTGAATTTGTTCTAGTTTTTATTGGTAATTTGGAGGATTGCAATTGAGTTTTTGGAATTTGATTTGAGGATATTGTAAAAGTTTAAAGACTATACCCAGCTAATGCTTAATCGAGTTGGTAATGGTTTTTGCCTTTTTATGATGTTTAGCTAAAACCCTAATTCTTGGGGTGTGATCATGTGATTATGAGCTGAATTAGCTTATGAGTATTGCTAATTACTAGTTTTAATGCTCAATTGAAATGGGTTTAATTGTTAGTTATGTTATAATCTATGAATTATAGTTGCAAATGTAATTCTAGTATTGAGTTTTGGGCTTACTTGAGAAAGAAGTTTTAGAACCAAAACTTTCGGTTAATGATTGTAGTTATTGGGTTGAGATGGATTTAGCTCGAAGGAGTAAATCCTAAATCTCTTCTACCCATCTATCTCGAGAGAGTGGATGAATTAAGGTATGGGCTGTTCTTATTTGCTTAGCTTGTTGATATTCGAAAGAATTCACTTGATTCGTGGTAGTTGTTTGACAAAAAATTATCACCCTTATAGCCTAGTCTACCCATTGATATTTAGCTATTTGTTAGTAATTTCAATTACCCATACCGTGAAATTTGCCTATAATCGATCATATTCTGAGAATTCCTTCATATTATTGATATTTCCTTTGTTTTGCTAGTGTTGCAGCTGATAGTTGAGAATCCAAACTCCCCCATTTTCCATTCGTTGTCACCCCTTAGATTTTTTTGCATGTTTTTGATAAATTCTATTCCCATAACCGATTAGACAACTTTATATTTCATAACTGAATTTTAGACGCGTACCGCTCCCTGTGTGTTCGACCCCAACTCTTCATTGGGTTTTATACTGAATAACGATCTTTTACACCTAGAATTGGATTAGGTGTATTTGAAACGTTAAATTAAAAATGGCGTCGCTTCCATGGAGTGGTGTTTTTTGAAACTCTATTATTGAAGTGTGAATTGTGTTCTTTTTGTGTTATAGTTTAATCGACTTACGTTGTTTGTGTTTGTGTTGGTTCTGTTGAACAGGTGAGGAAATGAGCGTAAACGGAAGCAATGGTAGTTAAGTGGGCCACCAAGACAATATAGTTAATTTGAATGATGTTAACGACCCTATCCAATTGGGTGGTTTCAGAGCTATACGTCTACCTCTTGCTGAAGGGAATGTTGCTTTTCACATCACTAGCACAATGCTTTAGCTCCTACAATGGAAATGATTGTTTGGAGGGCTGACTCATGAGGATCCCCATGAGAATGTTAGGAATTTCGTTGACGTTTGTGAACCCTTCTCATTCAAAAACATTTCTCAAGAATCTGTCTGTCTTCAATTATTTCCATTCTCTTTGATGGGAGAAGCCACAAAGTGGTTGGTTGATCTTTCGAGAAACTCCATTACCACTTGAGATGAGTTGACTGCTGCTTTCTATGTGAGGTACTTTCCCCTCAAGGATGATGACCATAAGGGATAGCATTCAAGGGTACAAATGCTTGGAAGGTGAACCAATCCACTAGACATGGCTGAGGTTTTAGAAGCTATTACTTCAGTGCCTAACTCATGGACTGCCCCATGATGTCTTGTTGCAATACTTTTATAGTAGTCTTGACTCCTTGAACAAAAGAGTTTTTGATCAACTCGTTCCCGGTGGTATAATGCAACAACCTTGGGATGTCGCATCTCAACTCCTAGATCGTAAGACCAAAATCAATAGATCACCGTACACTCGTGAAGACCAATTGTCTCCTTTCACATCTAAAATGACAGAGGAGTAGATTGAAAAGGATCAAGAGAGAGACCAAAACATGGCAAAAATGATGACCCAGCTGGACTTATTGTAAAAACATGTGATGGGTAGTGGGCTGAAAAGTGTAAATGTTGTAGGTGTTGGTGCAGCAAATCCCGAGAAGGCACAATTTGAAGCATTATACAATGTGGAAGTGAACTTCCTTGCAAATCAAGAAGAAGGTTTTCATCAAAATTATCAAAGACCGGGTGGAAATCCTAGTTGGAACAGAGATGATGCATGGAGAGATCGTGATAGAGAATGGCATGATCGTAACGCCACATGGAAGGAAAGAGATGGTGAAAAGGATAGGTACATCCCACCTCATGAGAGTCAAAAACCTAAGGAACCAAGGACTGACTCAGAGAATGTCCAAACGGAAGACATACTCAGGCATTCTCAACAAGGTCGAAGGTTCAGACAAAGTGTTCAAAGAGATGAAGGACGTCTCAACTCTCAATCAGACGGTGACTTCACATCCAGTCTCTATCAAGCAGCTGGAAACACACATGGGTCAAATCTTGACCAATCTAAATCCAAGACCAAAATGAGGGTTTCCTAGTGATATAATGGTAAACCCCAAAAATGAAGCTTAATTTGGTATTTCCGTCGTGCCATGATGTTAAATAATGCACTTCTTGGGAGGCAACCCATGTTTTTGATGTTTTTAGATTTTGTTTTTGAATAGTGGGTGTTGATTTTGCAGGTTGAAAAATGAGAAGTGTCGGAAATTAGGTAATTTGGCGAATCAAAAGTCCAGTCAGCGACACACCAAACAGGTCGGTATGCCTGACTTGGACCACCGTTGGAACCAACAAGCTTACTGGGGAACTATGTAAAACTCGGCGAGCTAAAAATCTGGTTGGCGAGCCTGATTAGGACCGCCGTTGGAACCACCCAAATGATTTAAGGTCCTGTAAAACTCGGTAAACTAAAGTACCACTCGATGGACCACCAAGTTGTTCGACGGGCACCACTTATATCGCTGAATGGAGCGCGAAATGAAAGGTTTTAAAGGAAAAACAATTTTAAATTTCAAAAATCCTTTCATTTTCATACTTTTCAACTTCCGTACCTTCTCACCCAATACTAGATTACTTATTTTCTTGTTTTTACTCTCGTATCTGTGGGATCTTTGCGCGGATTACTTTTGGACTCTTTGCCGCCTAGCTTTTCAAACATATTTTTGTATAAAGGTTGGTTTTCCGAACCCCAAACTTTATATGTGGTTGAACTAGAGTGTAATTTGTAAATTGTTGTTGAATATTGTTGGGTTGTTTGAGTTTATCATTGTTAACTGTTGTATTGTCCGTAATGATTTGAATTTGTTCCTAATTGAGCATAAATGGTTAATTCCCCTGTTGTGCTTGTTTAAAATCAAGTCTAACTTATTGGGTTGCGATGAAATTGTATTGGGTCTAGTGGGGTGAAGTCTGAGTAACCTCGGATTGTGCTAAATGTCGTATTTTGCCAATGATGGATCCGTTGACGTCATTCTTCAGGGCAAAAGACATCAAATGGCAAATTTTTGCCAAATAGGGGGAAGTTTAACTACCCTGAAGGCATGGGTAGTATGGGTCTGACCTTAAATTCGTAGTGTAGGTGTTTAATTTTAGCTTCTAGGTGGATCCACTAGCTAAGTCCTATGTGGGCACATAGTTAAGGGATATGGATATTGCTACTAGAAACCTTATACTACTAACGTGCGGGTTTCCATCTCATGAGACACTGTAATGTGAACCCAACTACTAGTGTGAAGGAACCAATCTCATATTCATATCCGCTCGGTGCTAAGCATAATTCCCTTTAAATGTTACTTTAAGTCTTTACTTAAGTTTAGGTTTATGAAAGAATGCACTAGGCACTAAAACGAACATCATATCATAATAGCTCAAGATTCATTAGTTGAGAATGCTATTTCAAACATAGAATCATCAATATGTTAGTAAACCTTTCACATTATGTTCATAGTGTTCCATGAGAATAGCCTTTCAATCAACACGACAACATTATCATCATCCTAGACAATTCATACATAGTCATGTGTAAGGGTAAGGGTAGAATTATCTTTCAAAAATACAACAATATATAGAATAATTAAACACCTTCACCTTTAAACTGGATCAACATGATCATATACAACCTTCACCAACAACATAAACCCTAGTTATTGCCCTTCAAGGCTAAGAATCAAGATCAACCCTAATTTCAAGAATTACAACACTAGATAGGGACATTTCATGATTCAACAACATAATAATCATAAACATAATCAATTGATAAGCTTACAAGACCAATCAAGTCATACCCTAGTTCACAATTTAGGAAGAAGAGGAAATCATGGGTCCAAGAGAGATTTTCATCCAGACCCAACAATACACCATTAATTTAACAATAAATCATCTACATCAATCATAATAAACCATAATTAAACAATAGATATTGTTTTGGAAGAAGACCCATAATTAGATTTGAAAACCCTAGAATTGGGGAATTTGAAAACATAATTGAAGGGGCCTCTTGGTGATAGCTAACAAAGAATGAAAAGCATCCATACCTTAGGGAGATCTCCACACAAAATTTGAGTGAAAATATTGGAGCTTGAACCCTAATCTTGACATTCTTCTTTGTTCTTCAATGGAGTTTAAAGAGAGAATATTCTTGGGAGGGAAATTGGTTAAGTTTGAGTTTTGTGTGTTATGAGAGTTAAAAGACTTGTTTAATAGTTGAAAATACATTAATATACTTAAAATAACTAACAATAAACGTCCCCCACCCTAACTTAATCAATTGGTAATTTACCAAACTATTCCCCACTTAGGCCGAACCTAGGCAGCATCATATGTATGGTCCACGGACAGTCTTCGTTGCCCGTGGTTTGGTTCAGAGAGGGGTAAATGGGGGCCCGTCCTGGGGAGACTAAATCTCGAACCACGCCTCCTAACCACAGAGTGTGGTTCAGGCCACGGATCGTGGGTGCCCAAGCGTGGTTCAAGTTGTTTTTGATAGCTCTTTGGACCTCCCCTTGGGTCCTCCTCATGGACCCTTGGGGGGATCCTAGTGGGTAGTGCCATGACGTTTAGGCACTAAAACCCTAGTTCTACATTAGGGAAGTTATTTTAGGACTTTAACCTTACGGTTTAACTTCATTATGCTACTAGACTACATGTTAGGCTCTAGCTTGATCGTTAGATTTCTGGGGTATTACATTATCTCCCCCTTGGGAACATTCATCCCCAAATAATTATCTAAACCCCAAACCAAGTTAGAAACTTTTGAACAACAGCCCAACACACACGAGACATTAAAAATGTGCAAAACTCGCAAATACAATATTCAAAAGGAGGAAACTTCAACTCCATTTCCCAATATGGCCAATGTAAATCAAGAAAGTAGGAACTACATCTACCAACTCAATATGCATGAAGCTAATGAATTCATATAAACATAGGAGGAACTACCTTCTCCAATTCAAGCATACTCAATACATCAATATGGAGCTAATAAGCCATTCATCAAAACATAACTAAGCATGTTCATCATTTCACCTCATAAAGTCAAAATGCAATCATCATACTAAAATGCAAACCAACACGAGGAACATATACATCATGAAAAGTTAATTTATGCAAACAATGAATTCTCACAAGAACATGCACAACATAACGAAATCATGAAAAACTCATACAATACACATGACTCCAAAAACACAAGAAATTCGAGAGGAACTACTTACCTCAAGTTTGCATACGAGTAGAAGGAAAAACATGAGGATAACGGGACATCCTATAGGCCTCGGCCTCCCATGTAGCACCCCAACTTAGTGATTCCTCCATAAAACCTTAACCGAAGCTACTTCTTTGTTCCTTAACCTTTTCACTTACCGTTCCAAGATTTCAACTGGGACTTCTTCATAAGAAAGGTTCTCATCAACTCCCAAACCCTCTAGAGGAAGGATGGACACCGGATCACCGATGCACTTTTTGAGCATGGAAACATGGAACACCGGGTGAACCGGGGCCACTCATTCAGCAAGTCTAATTAATATGCAACTTTCCGAACTAGTCTTAAAATTTCATAGGGACCCACAAACCTGGGACTAAGTTTCCCCTTTTTACCAAACCTCATCACACCCTTCATGAGTGAGATTTTCAAATAGACAAAATCACCAACTTCATATTTTAGATCCCTCTTTCTAACATCGACATAGGACTTTTGCCGACTTTGGGACGTCTTCAACCTCTCTGTAATGAGGTGGACCTTTTCAATGGCCTCATAGACTAACTCGAAACCAAGTAGAGCAACCTCACCTGCCTCAAACAACGCAACCGGAGATCTACACCTCCTACCATATAATGCTTCAAATAGTGCCATAACAATATTTGAGTGGTAACTATTATTGTAAGAAAACTCTATCAATGGAAGATGGTCATCCCAACTACATTTTAAGTCAATCAAACATGCCCTCAACGTGTCCTCTAGGGTTTGAATGGTGCATTCCGCTTGACCATCCGTTTGAGGGTGAAAAGCGGTACTAAGCTTAACATTGGTACCAAGCCCTTTTTGGAAAGCCTACCAAAAGTGTGAAGTAAATTGAGCACCCCGATCCAAAATGATAGATAAGGGAACCCCATTCAACTTCACTATTTCATTGATGTACAACTTGGCATAGTCTTCCGCTGAATAAGTAACCTTGATGGGAATAAAGTTAGCGGAAATTGTCATTCTATCAACAATGACCAAAATAGAATCATGTTGCCTTCGAGTATGAGGCAACCCCACAACAAAATCCACGTTCACATCCTCCCACTTCTAAGTGAGAATATCTATATTTTGGGACAATCCTCCGAGCCTTTGATGCTCGGCCTTGACTTGTTGGCAATTCGGACATTTGGCTAGAAAACCCACTATATCCTTCTTCATACCATTCCACCAATAGACTTCCCGTAGGTCACGGTACATCTTGGTGGCTCCCGGATGAATAGAATATCGCGAACCACTGGCCTCATCCAAAATTTGATCGCTCAAGCCATCAAAATTTAGAACACATAGTCGACCTTGGTACCTAAGTACCCCATTTGGGAGAAAGCCCCAATGGACTTGTTGAGTACCGATTCTTTCAATTCCATTAAAATAGGGTCAGGGTGTTTCTTGGACTTCACATCAACCACAAATGAGGATTCGGAACTATGATAAACCATGACATCATCCTTGGTGGAATCCACTAGTTGGACACCTAACCGGGCCAACCTATGCACATCATGAACTATTTCCTTCTTCTCATCTTCTACATGAGCCACACTACCCATGGACATTCGAATTAGGGCATCAACAACTACATTGGCTTTGCCGGGGTGGTAAAAGACACTCATATCATAGTCTTTCAAAAGCTCTAACCACCTTCTTTGTCGGAGATTCAAGTCTCTTTGGCTAAACACATATTGGAGACTTTTCTAGTTGGTGAACACATCAACATGCACCCCATATATATACTGTCTCCATATTTTAAAAGCAAATACCACCACCGCCAACTCGAGGTCACGAGTTGGATAGTTCTTCTCATGTATCTTGAGTTTCCTTGAGGCATAGGCAAATACTTTCCCACGTTGCGTAAGGATACATCCTAGACCCACTCAAGAAGCGTCACAATACACTACAAACCCATCGGTACCCTCTGGTAAGGTCAAAACATGAGTGGAAGTGAGTTTATCTTTCAATTCTTGGAAGCTTTTCTCACAAGCCTCTGACCACACAAATTTAGCCTTCTTTTGGGTTAAGGCCGTCAATGGAGAAGCAATAGAGGAGAAACATTCAACAAACCTCCTATAATAGCCAGCTTAACCCAAAAAGCTTCTAGTATCGATTGGAGTTAGAGGTCTAGGCCAACCATTGACTGCATCCGTCTTCTTCGGATCTACCTCAATACCCTTGATAAACACAATATGACAAAGTAAGGCAACCGACCTTAGCCAAAACTCACATTTACTAAACTTAGCATACAATTGGTTATCCTTGAGCACTTGTAACACCACTCTCAAATAGTCCATATGGTCACTCTCACTCTTAGAATACATCAAGATATCGTTGATAAACACAATGACGAACATATTAAGATATTTCTGGAAAATACTATTCATAAGGTCCATAAAAGATGCCGGGGCATTTGTTAGACCAAATGACATCACAAGGAACTCATAATGCCCATATCTAGTTCGGAAAGCCATTTTAGGAATGTCAACCCCTCTTACCCTTAGTTGGTGATATCCCGAACGAAGGTCTATTTTGGAGATATAGTTAGCCCCTTGGAGTTGGTCAATAAGTCTTCAATTCTAGGGAGTTGATACTTGATTTTAATGGTCACCTTGTTCAATTTCTGATAATCAATACACATTCTAAGGGGCCCATCTTTCTTCTTCACAAAGAGTACCGGAGCACCCCATGGAGATATGCTTGGTTGAATAAAACCCTTGTCTAGCAAATCCTTGAGTTGTGCCTTCAACTCTTTCAATTCAGTCGGAGACATTCTATAATGAGGGATCGATATGGGTTGTGTATCCGGCAAAAGATCACGCCAAAGTCTATTTCCCGTTCGGGAGGAATGTCGGGCATGTCATCGGGAAAGACTTCGGAAAACTCACTCACCACGGGGACCGACTCTAAAGAAGGGACCTTGGACTCAACATCCATAACCTTAACAATATGATACGTGCACCCTTTGGATTTCATTTTCCTAGCTTTATAATACATGAAACAAATTGATCTCTAGGAATAGAATTCCCCCCTTTCCACTCTAAAGTTGGCTCCTTTGGAAATTGAAATTTGACCACTCGGGTCCTACAACCTATAGAGGCATAACATAAATGCAACCAATCCATGCCCAAAATTACGTCAAAAATCAAGTATGTCTAATTCTACCAAATCAACCAAAGTGACTTCATGAGACAAAGAAATAGGACAACTCCTAAAGACTCTTCTTGCTACTACCGAGTCACCAACCTGGGTAGAAACTGAAAAAGGTTCTTCTAATACATCGGGGAGCATTTCGAATTTCATACCCACAAAAGGTGTAACAAAAGACAATGTGGCGCCAGGGTCTAATAATGCATAAACATCAATACTAAAGGATTGCAACATACTCGTAACAACATCTGGGGAGCTCTCTTGGTCACCTCGTGTTTGGAGAGCATAGAAGTGGCTCTTCTTGGGAGCATTTAAATTTGAACCACTAGGAGGGACTTGATTGCCCTCTCTTCCGTGGGCCCTTAGCATGGGCCAATCTTTCTTCATATGGCTGCTCTTTCCACAACTAAAGCAACCATCCAAGTCAACCAAGCACTTGCCCTCATGCTTTTTGCCACACTTGGCAAAAGTTGGTCTTTCAACATAAGAACCACCACTATTACCTCCTTGTGGCTTAGGTTTAGACACCCTATCTTTGTTTCCCTTGGGAGGACTAGAAGAGCCTTGGTTAGAAAACCTCTTCTTGAACCTTGGTTTGCCTTGAACCTCAAACTTTCCCTTAGAATGATTCCCATCATCGACCCTTTGCCCTCTTTACTTCTATATTCACTTGCTTGAGCTTTTGTTCCTCAATTTGTTCGGCATGAACCATAAGACGGGCAATATTCATACTTGGGATGAGCATAGACGAACGACATTCATTGACCACCAAGTTTGATATCCCCATAACAAATTTGTTCATCTTGGCCCTAGAGTCCGCTACTAAGGTTGGAGCATACTTTGACAATTGGGTGAACTTAAAGCCATACTCTTTCACACTCATTCCTCCTTGGCGAAGGTTGATGAATTCTTGAATTTTTCTGTCCCTCAACACTAGTGGGAAAAACCTATCAAGGAAGGCCGACTTGAACACTCCCCAATCAATCGGGCCCGCTCTTACTGGTCTCTCATCCTCCCATTGCTCAAACAAAACTTGAGCCACATCCTTCAATTGGTAGGCGGCTAGTTTTGCCTTCTCTTAAGAAGATACTCCCATAGCATCAAGTACCTTAACCATCTCATCAATAAACCCTTACGGATGGTCATCCACTTTGGAGCCATAGAACACCGGGGGATTCATTCTTGTGAAATCCCTTACCTTAGAAATGGTTGTACTCACATTGGGGTTTGCTTGAACACTAGCATCCCTAGTTACTTGAGCCGTTAAAGTATTAGTCAATGTTTGGAGAGCGGTCCTTATCTCCATATTGGTCATAGCCCCTTCATCATTTGGAGCTTGAGGAACTTGAGGCTCTTGAGTATCTTGAGGAGGAGCTCACTCATTCACTATCTCCTCTACTCTCCTTCTCATGTTCGCCCTTCTTGTATTTATATCCTATATACACAAGAAAAGGGTTAGGAAAAAGGACGTCATAGAGTTAAATCTCTAAAGCACTACTAAAGAGTAATGAAAGAAGGGAAAAAGTTCCTAAACATCTTATAGCCTCTTATTCATAATTGTGGCGCGTTTCACACTCATGAACAAGACTCTACTAGATGTGGTTCATGAGACATCAATCCTAGAATAATTCTAAACTTTGTGCTCTGATTAAAATGTTGGTCACGACCCAAGGGGACCCCCTAGACGTAACACGGCATACTTGACCCCTAATAATGCGGAAAATTTAAAACTTTTACAATCAAAGTCAACTTTTTTTCATAAACGAAAATAGGAACCTAGACTTTATCTCAATCACCATCTAGTACATAGAGTAGTACAAATAGGGTAAAAAAGCCCTTTATATCAATAGGGTCTCACAACAGGAAATTCAATGGAAACTAAGAAGTGATAACATCTTGTCCTCGAACATGAGGACTCAACAAGCCTAGGGAATAGTCAACCCAAGTTTTTCTTGAAGTAAGGAGTATGTCTCAAAGATCCGAACCTACACTCACAGTAAAAAGTATTAATATGGGTTAGCACATAAAGTACGAAGTATGGAAGCCATGCACTAAAACCATTGAAATATGCATAAAAGGGACATTTAGTTAAAAACATGCATTTATCAAGTTTAAAGACCATTATGCACATATGAGAAGAAACATAAGTCATATCAACATTAAAGCAACCCAAGGTCATACTAGTGCAATGCAAAGGTAAAGTCCCATAACCCTACCAAATTCTAAGTACCACACTTAGATCACCAACAATCATACATATATTGCTTTTTATTCATTCATAACCATCATACATAGGTAAGTAGACATTCATGTTTATAACTTGTAACAAGTAGAGTCAACCTTAGCATTCATACATAAGTTAAGACAACCTAACCATAACCCCTAGAAGCATTGCATTCATGCACTAGGTCTTCACCAGATCGGATACCCCAAACAAGAACATACTCATTTGTACCCTTGGATCGGTAACTATGTGTGGAGCATACCTGGAGAGTTGGGTGCACTTCAGCCCGTACTCTTGGACCGACATTGAACCCTGCTTCAAGTTTATAAACTCTTGTGCCTTATCTTATCTCAACTCCCTTGGGAAGAACATATTTAGAAAAGTTGTGGTAAAATAATCCCAAGTTACAGGAGCTACATTTGTACCCCTGTTTTCTTTCCATTGAGTGAACCAGCTATGAGCCACATCCTTAAGTTAATTGGATGCTCGCTTAACACCCTCGGTTCTAGACATTTGCATTACTCCAAGAATATTTTTAACCTTATCAATGAAGTTATGTGGGTCCTCACCAACCTTTGACCCTATAAATGCTAGCGAATTCATATGAAAAAAGCATCAAACCCTAACTGCAGCTGATCCACCATTAGTGTTTGCAGGAATTGTGGCCTGCTGATTGTTCTAATTGTCCACACTCTAAGCCAAGAGTTGGATCTCATTCAAAACCTTGTGGTTCGGGAATGGAGGAACTGTGTTAGCATTGTGTGCATTAACATTGTTTGTGCTATCTCTACAAGGAGGATTGATCTGAAATGTACAACGACGTATTAGGAAGGAGAAGTTGAATTATACCTTATGCACGATAAGAATAATAAAAAAAGTGAAGTTTTTATTAAAATACTTCATAGCCTCCCTCTAATAGGTGTGGTGTGCTTCACACTCATGAAATGGACTCTACTTAGTGCGACTTTCAGACACCTTATGACTCTTGAACCTAATGCTCTGATACCAAGTTGGTCACACCCCAAGGCTACCCCCTTAATATAACACAGGACCTAGGATCACAAGTGACCCCAAGCTAACCCTGAGTCTTTCATATATCAACCATACTTAAAATAACTGAGTAAAAAATATACAATGCAGAAGCAAAATAGTGGATATCTGAAATGGGGAAAAACCTAACTAGTCTGAATATACAAAATATACTAAGAGTTTAGTGATAACTGAAAGAAACACTTAACAACTCAAGCAGAATCTACTACTATTTCTGAAAAGCCTCTAACTCAGTTGAGTTAATGGGACATGCCCCCAGCTAACTCTAACAAAACTTAAACTAAAAGTAATGACAAAAATGAAAGCATGTATATTCACCTCAGAATATGAGGATTCACTACTGAAGCTGGTGCATGCGGATCAAGAATCAATTTAAGCGTGATCTGGATGCTCAGTACTTGAACCTACATCATGAAACAATGTAGCGCAAAGTATGCGTCATTGGTTAAAATGTATTCAGCATGTAGGATATAATTACTAAGTTGAATTAAAGATATATATGCTGAACAATACATAATTGAGCAATGGTGTAACCCGAACTGAGATATAGATACTATACTAGAACTGAAAAACTAAACTGAATGCAATAACAAAGTACTAATCATGAAGATAACATGTTGAACTGTATAATGATATAAATGTTGAAAACCTTGTCAAAGTAAGGAGAGTCTCACTGTGGGAGCTATTATTAATTGGCATAAACCACTTGAGATAAACGTGGAGTCTGATGTATACGCCCCATCGAGAGGACCCAATATACCTTACTAGGGGTATAAAGTCGTGATTGTGGCGTGATCACTAATACTGAAGCCCAACAGAGGGGACGTATATTCCTACGCAGGCATGCAATTCTAGGACTATGAGGATACGATGAAGCCTAGTCAAACTCGGTGCAAACTCTACTCCCAACTAAATACATAAAAAGCTAAAATGCACTAAATAAAGAATAGCTCAAAATACTCACACGCTAACTAAAATTGCAACATTTATATACTGATAATATGACATTTGAAATCGGGAGCATGATCTTCTGTTTAACTGACTTAGCAAGTATAATTCATGAACTAAGAGAATTTACACAAACTAGGGTTCTGAGTTTTATACAAGAAATTATGTAGTGTTTCTAAGAAAACATGTTACTTGGACTATAGATTCTATAGTAGCTAAAAGCACAATGAATTCCAAAGATTTTTTCAAATCCAAGGTAAAAAACAACTATGTAGAATCAAGGAACTAACTGAATTCTAGGGACCTAGTGGATGAAAGGAACCCACTAGTGAAATCCCACATACTTTGTGAAGAAATCTACGGAGAAATCCTTTGGATTTTAGGGCTGAAACTTGATGAACACTGCTGCATGTTCTTGAAAGAAACTGGCACCTTTTTCTCTTCTTTTTGTTGTAATTTGGATGATTTTTGGAGCATGAAGGTTCTGGATATGTTTGACTATTTTATTAGGCTTAGACTGAGTAAAACGATGTAGTTTAGGCATTAAACGACATAGTTTAAATGCCCCAATGCATAAGGAAAGGACAAAAACGACCCTGATTTAAAGGTTGACGAAGGCGATCTACTACGGGAGTGATGAGCCATCATTTGAACTACTGGCCATCGACTGGGGTCGTGGTTTTAGCTCGAGTGGTTTATGTTGGTTAATAGTAGCTCCCACAGTCAGACTCGTAGTGCATTTGACCAGGTTTTCAACAGTTATATCAGTATAAAGTTCAACATGTTATCTTCATGATTAGTACTTGGTCATTCCATTCAGCTTAGCTTTTCAATTATGTTTCAGTATTTATATTGTTGTTCAGATTATGTAATTGCTCAGTTATGCTTTGTTCAGCTCAAATATATTTGTTCAGCTTAGTATCTATATCTTGCATGCTCAGTAGATTACAAGTACTGACGCATACTCTGTGTTGCATCCTTTCATGATGTAGGTTTAGGACTCACCATCCAGATCATGCTTAGATCAATTCTCGGTCCGTATTTAGCATCTCCAGTGGTGAGTCCTCATATTCCGAGGACAATACACATTCTTTCATTTTAGTCATTATTTTTAGTTTTACTTTTGTTAGAGTTAGCTGGGGGTATGTCCTACCAACTCAACTTAGTTAGAGGCTTTTCCGACATAGTAGTAGATTCAGCTTGAGTTGTTAAGTGGTTGTTTCTGTTATCACTAAGCTCTTAGTTTATTTCACTTATATTCAGACCATTTAGGGTTTTCCCTATTTTCATATACTTACTGCTTTAGTTTCCGCATAGTACATGCTTTACTTAGCTTGGGGTCACTTGTGATCTTAGGTACCGTGTTACGTCAAAGGGGTAGCCTCGGGGCGTGACAGTTGTGGTCCACTTTTTGGACTTGTTTTTGTTCATATTAGACAGCTCTATACTTGTGACTTCAAGGTTTTGGGAGGGTTTCTATTATGTATAGTTTTTTGTTTTGTTTCGCTACTGACTATTTCTTTTATTAGTATTATTTATTTTTTAGTTCAACCTTTGTACTCACTACTTTCTCTTCTGGGTACGTGTTTTCTTACATACTAGTGGATATAGTAGGTGCCATCAAGACTCATGAAGTCAAGTCGTGACAAGATTTTTGTTGAGGCAAGTGGAGAAAGGGTGGCGAAAAAGTGAGATCAGCGATGACTTCAAGGGTTATTTTGATAGAGACTAGGGTTAAGGAATTGTTTAAAGGGTTATATAATTTTTACATATCATTTATAATATGAGATAATTTTGATAATTAAAAAATATCGGTCAATTTCAATAGCATTGGTGTTTCAATTGGTTTTCTCAATAGTAAGTTCAAGAATTCACTTCGTGTTGTGTCAAATCAATAGATTAACAAAAAAAATAACGTATTAAAGAGTATTTAAAAGGGAGACTACATGTTAAATATAAAAGATTGTTTAAGAATATCTGGTGCAAATTTTATATATAGAAATCAATATATTATGAACTCATGAATTTCAAAATGTTAAATGTTTATCGGAAAAAATATTCTTAAAATGTTGATTGATTTTTAGACCCTTAAAAGATGAATTATTTTTTTTAAGAGATAAAACATAGTGGATAAAAATGTATATTTAGCTTTACCTAATAATTTCAATCCATCTAAAATTTTGCCTACGAAATTAAATTCTTGATCTATCCATTATGAATTTGATACTAATTCAAATTGATCATATGGTGAGACTTCTATTAGAAAATTGTTATGACATTTTTTCACATCCCGATGCTACCCTCTTGACGTAAACACGAGACCTAGGATCACGAGTGACCCCAAGCTAACCCTGAAGCTGGCATATCATAAACACACTATGACAACTAAATAAAGAGATACTATGTGGAAGCTTAAAACATTAATTAACTGAAAGATAGGGAATACCCAATATTGATCTGAACAAATACAAGGTATTACAAATTTTGTGATACTGAACAATCACTCAAAAACTAAAAATGAATCTAATACTCTGTCGGAAAATCCACTACTAACTAGAATTGTTGGGACATGCCCCCAGCTAACTCTAGCAAAACTTCAACTGATATAAAGGACTAAATATAGAAAACATGTCTATTGTTGTCGAAGTATGAAGATTCACCACTGAAGCTGATGAAATACTGATCGAGAACCGATCTATGCGTGATCTAGATGTGGAACACCTGAACCTACATCATGAAAGGATGTAGCGCAGAGTATGCGTCAGTACTTGGAATTTAGTGAGCATGCAGGATATAAAATATAGCTAAACAAAATACATAAATGGGACATAGCATACTGAGCAATGATATAATCTAAACTGAATATAAATGTTGAAATATACTAAAGACACAGCTAAATGCAATGATCAAGAACTAATCCTGAACATGACATACTGAGAGTGAATGCTGAGGTGTAACTGAAAACCTGGTCAAATGCACTAAATTCTGACTATGGGAGCTACTATTAACCGACATAAAACTACGTGAGCTAAACGTGGAGTCTGATGTATACGCCCCATCGAGAGGACCCAATATACCTTGCCATAGGTATAAAGGCATGACTAGCGTGATCACTAAATCTAAAGACTATAGAGGGTGGGGGCATGTAGTTCTGGGACTATGAGGGTACGCTTAACCCTAGTCCAACTTGGTGCTAAGCCTACTCACAACTGGAAACATTTATAAACAACATAACTGAAATACTAGATAGCTCAATGTTCTAACATGCTAACTGAGTATGCAACAATTAAGTACCGATATTGAAACATTTGAAATCTAAGGCATGTGTATCTGCTTATCTGGCCTAGCTAGTATAATTCATGAACTAAATGAATCTACACTACTAGGGTCTAAGTTTCATGCAAGGAACTAAATAATGAATTCATGAATACATGATAATCTGATTAGGAACCACTATAACAACTAATTCACAACAATCCTCCAAGGTTGTAGAAACCCTAAGTCTAAACATGATATAGAAAATCAAGAATCTGACTGAATTCTAGTGACCTAGTGGAAGAGACGAATCCACCAATGAAATCCCACATACCTTGTGACAAATTTCACGGAGAAATCCTTCGATTTCGGGGTTGGAATTGAAGAAAACATGGTGGGTTCTTGGAGGGGTTTGGGTCACCTTTTTTCTCCTCTTTTGCTCCAAGTTTCATGAATTTTGGAGACTAAACGATTTGGGTAAGTTCTGACTAGTTTACAACGCTTAAACTGAGTAAAACGACGTAGTTTAGGAATTAAAAGACATAGTTTAAGAATTAAACGACGTAGTTTAGGTGCCCAACGCATAGGGAAAAAGACAAAAATGACCCTAACATAAAAGTTGACCAGGCCATTGATGGGCCTTACCGACGGACCGTAGGTTGAATGAAGGCTCGTCTTGTCAGTCGTCGTTTGGCTTTCAAAGAGTTGGAAACTGGGGCTGAACCACAGACCTGGACCACGGACCGTGGTCCCATATACAGTTCATAGGTCCTGCCGTTGGTCAAGACTTTTCTTGGAGTTCTGGGTGAAATTTGAAGTGAACAACCATGAACCCCATCTACGGTCTATGGTTCAACCTACAGTCCGTAGGTGGCCCCCGTCTGTGGCACCTGCAACTTCTGAAAATTTGAAATTTTGTACTTTCTCAAAACAGGGGTGTTACATTATGTCTCCCTTGGGAAATATTCGTTCTCGAATGAAGTCTAAACTAGCTTAGTGTGGAGGGAAAGAGCTATAATATTAATGAACTAAGTTCCAAGAACATGCAAATAAGTCGAAAATGCAAGAACAACCGAATGAACATGATACTAAGATTGAATTTACGCAAGAGTAAACTAAGAGACTGGAGAGGAACTATTACCTGATGTTGAAACGAAATCGGAAGGAAAAAGATAAGGATACTTGGCCTTCTTGGCTGCTTCTGCTTCCCAAGTAGCTCCATCTATACACTGACTCCTATCCAAATCATTCACTGAAGCGACTTCTTTATTTCTCAACCTACGAACCCGACGATCAAGAATTTTAATTGGATCCTCTTCATAAGTGAGGCTATCCTTCATAGCCACACTTTCTAATGGTACTATCGATGTTGGATCACCCACACACTTTCTCAACTAGGAAATGTGAAAGACTGGATGGATTGTTGCTAGTTCTACTGGCAACTCTAACTCGTAAGCCACATTTCAAACCCTCTTCAGGATTTTCTAAACATACCTTAGACTTAGCTTCCCTTTCTTGCCAAATCGCATCCCTCCTTTCATAGGTGGCACTTTTAGGAAAACCCAATCATTAATTTCAAACTCTAAGTCCCTTCTCCTCATATCTGCATAGGACTTCTGACGACTCTGAGTTTTCTTAAGTCTATCCTTTATGAGCTGAACTTTTTCCATAGCTTCATGAACAAAATTTGGCCCAATTAATGCTGCTTCACCTACTTAAAACCATCCAATTGGAGATCTGCACATACACTCATAATATGCCTCATAAGGGACCATCTAGATGATGGAATGGTAACTATTGTTGTAGGCGAACTCTATAAGAGAAAGGTGATCGTCCCAACTTCCCTTGAAGTCGATCACGCAAGATCTAAACATGTCCTCTAAGTTCTGAATGGTACGCTCTACCTGACCATCCGTCAATGGATGAAATGTTTTGCTGAGGTTTACCTGGGTACCAAGACCTTTCTGAAACGACATCCAGAAATTAGAGGTAAACTGCAGACCTCTATCTGAGATGATAGACAAAGGAACTCCATGCAACCTGACTATCTCATGGATGTAGAGTTTAGCGTAGTCCTCTGTTGAATCTGTAGTCTTGATAGCCAAGAAGTCAGCAGACTTACTAACTCTGTCTACTATTACCCACATAGAATCAGGTTGTCTGCGAGTACGAGGTAAACCCGTAATGAAGTCCATATTTATCACCTCCCACTTCCATGTAGGAATGTTAATCTCTTGAGTCAAACCTCTTGGTTTCTGATGTTCTACCTTAGCTTGCTGACAATTAGGATACTTAGCCACAAAATCTTTTATGTCTCTCTTCATGCCGTTCCACCAAAAGACTTCCCGTAAGTGACTGCTCATCTTAGTGGCACCTGGAAGAATGGAATACCTTGAGTTATGAGCCTCTGTAAAGATTTGCTGCCTCAACTCACCTACATTGGGAAAACACAAGCGACCCTGGTAACGAAGCACACCATCTCCCCTTTGGGAGAAAACATCTACTTTCTGCTGATGAACTGCACCTTTCAACTAAAGCAATATAGGATCACTATCTTGTTTTTCCTTAACGTCCGCTACAAATGAAGATTCGGATCTATTCTGAACTATCATTCCACCATCTGCCCTGTCCATAAGACCAACTTCTAAGCGAGAAAGCCGGTGAACCTCTTTTTCTAATTCTTTTCTTTCTTCCACAACATGTGCTACACTACCCATAGATAATCTGCTAAGTGCATCAGCTACTACATTGGCCTTACCGGGATGATAAAGCACATTCATATCGTAGTCTTGGAGGAATTGAAGCCATCTCCTCTGACGAAGATTCAACTCTTTCTGGGTGAACACCTACTGAAGGCTCTTATGATATATGAATACATCAACATACACACCATACAAGTAGTGTCTCCAAGTCCTTAGGGTAATATACTACGAATGTGAGCTCGAGGTCATGAGTTGGGTGGTTCTTCTCATGAATCTTAAGCTGTCTAGAAGCATAAGCTATGAGCTTACCTCGCTGCATCAATACACATCCTAGGTTCAACACTGGATGCATCACAATAGAATACATAATCGTCTGAAATGTCTCGTAGAGTCAAGACCAGAGATGTACTTAACTTAGTCTTCAGTTCTGAGAAGCTCTTCTCACACCCATCTGAACAATGAAACATGACCTTTTTCTGAGTCAACTTAGTCAATGGGGAAGCTATGGATGAGAATCCTTCAACAAATATCCTGTAATAACAAGCCAAACCCAAGAAACTTCTGATATTTGTTGGGGAGGTGGGTCTGGGCCAGTGTTGTACTGCCTCAATTGTCTGAGAATCTACTTGGATCTCTTCGCTCGATACCACATGACTAAGGAAAGGGACAGACTGTAACCAGAATTCACATTTGCAAAACTTATCGAAAAATACACTCAAATTACACCTCCCTAAAGTGTAACACCCCGTATTCGAAACATACAAAAATGCAGATTTTGAGAAGTTGTAGGTGCAACTTACGGTCACCATCCACGGACCGTAGGTCAGACCACGGCCCGTGCTGGTGGTCCGTGGTTCACCACTGCAACCCCTCCCCAAACCAGCTCAGAAAATTGGCTAAGTCTCGAC